>JAJPUD010018213.1:0-29194 GCA_023553655.1 Myrmecobius fasciatus | reverse complement strand
TTTCCTAGGAGATATTTCATATTTTCTTCTAATTTTTCATTTTTTTTGTTTTTGTTTGACTGATTCTTGAAGTCTTATTGAGTCATTCACTTGCATTTGTTCAATTCTTATTTTTAAAGTGTTGTTTTCTTCAGTTACCTTTTTAAGCTCTTTTTGTAACTGGCCAATTGAATTTTTTTTGTTCATTGCACTCTTTTTCCACTTCACTAATTTTATTTCTCAATAAATTGGTGTTTTTTTCATATCTCTTTTATAGGGCATTATATCCTTCTTGCAAGATATTGTATCCTTCTTGCACTGATTTCAGTTTATTTTCCCATTTATTCCCCAGCTCTCTTTTGAAATTCTTTATGCAATCTTCCAGAAAAGCCTTTTGAAAAGGGGACCAGTGATGGTCCTTAATAACTTCCTCTTGAGTTTTGTCTAAAGAAACCTCAGGATCTAGGGTCAACCCTTCTTTCTCTCGATAGAAGCTGTCTATGGTGAGAGCTCTCTTTTGCTTCTTCATTTTTTTAGACAGCGTGGATGTCTCTTTAAGGCTGGGAAAAAATGGTGGCTGAAGTTCTTTGCCCTGGGGCAATTCGGCAAATTAACTTAAGGTGCTGGGCTGGTGGAGGCTAGGACTAAGTCCAAATTACTCCTTAAACAAGGCAAGTCTGCCAGAACACCCGCCCTCAATCAAGGCAAACTGTCCCGAGTGCCTCAGATAAACTCCAGGTGTTTGGAGTTTGGAGTTTGGAGTTTCTGCCACGGTGAGCTGAGTCCCACCCTCACTTCCGGCACCAGACTGAGTCCACTGTTTATCCCTCTGTCCAAATTAAACAAACATGATATGAAGTTCTTCAGAGATATCCGAAAGCAGTGTCCAAATATTTCTGGATTCGTTGACTTGAATATCAGTTCAGAAGCTTATTTTATTGTTAATTTTAGAGAAGATCGGAGGAGGATGCAGAGAGTCACATTTTCACTCTGCCATCTTGGCTCCCCCTCCCTCTTCATTATTACTTTCAAACCTTCCCTTGCCATTTTCACTTAAGAAACTTCTTTGTTACTTATTTACCTATGTTATTCAACCTTTGACTACTTTTCCTCCTTTTTCAAAAGATTCAAACAATTAGTCTTTTTCTGCAATGCTACTGATTTCCTGGACAAGATAGAGATGAATATAAATATATTAATGACCCTTCAAACATCCTCACTTTTCACTTCATCGTCTTACACCATTCTGTAGTCACAGATTTCCAATCTTGTCACCATCACCTAACCTTTCCATTCACTTACCCCAATATTTAATCCTTTCCCAAAACTTGTTGATTCTACTTTACAGTTTTTCAAAAACTTTTTGTTTTCTCTCAAATTACACAGATATAACCTTAGTTCAGATCCTCATCACTTCTTCTCTAGATTACCTTTCTTTTCCCCAGACTCCATTCTCTCTAATTCCATTTTTATGCACCAGTCAAAATAATCTTTTAAATGTACATTTCTGTCACTGTCTTTCCCAAAAATCTTTAAATACTTCCCACTGCCTAAAAACTAAGGCAGAAACTTCTCAGTTTGGCTACAATATTTTTTTTTTACTTTTCATTTCTTTTCTCATTCTTGTCCTCATTTTGAACTCTAGAATCCACCCAACCTGGAATATTTCTATTTGTTTCCACAACCAAATATTCTATTTTCTACATTTGTACAAACCATGATTTAAGCTTGTGCAATGAAATCTCTCTGCCCTCACTGTTCTAAAAATAGGAAACATCTTACAGCTACACTTCAATTACCAAGAGTAATTTTAATAATACCACACACTGGGTTCCAGTGAAACTGGCTTCCTTGCCATTTCTTCTCTAAGTCTCTTAATCTTCTGACTGCCAACATTTTCACTGAATGTTTCCTATAACTGGAATGCTTTTTCTGCAAATCTCTAAATCTTGAAGTCCCTGATTTCCTTTAAATACTAGTTAAAATTTTACCTTCTCAAAAAGCCTTTCCTGATTCCACTTAATGCTAATGCATTTCTTTTATTTATTTTAAATTTATTCTTTATATATCTTGTTTGAACATAGTTGTTTGCCTGTTCTTTCCCATTAGAATTTGAGCTTCATGGAAGCAGGGACTGGCTTTTTTTTTTCTTTTCCTTTGTATCCTCACTACTTAGCACAGAGGTTGACATATGATACTTCTGATATATTTAAAGTTTTTAGGACTGTGAATTCCCTAATTATCCCACACAAACATATTAAAATCTAAATATGTAGAAATGTATTTCAAAGTGTACACAAAGCATGGACTGGTTAGTTTTGATTTGTTTTGTTTTGAAGGGAAGAAGACTTCTTTAGTTACAGTGGAAAGATTTTTCACCATGATGGATCATTCAGAATTGATTCTACTCATAAATGGAGGTCATATATACATGTATACATTACATATATGCTTATATAACTCTGTGAGATTTTTTTGGCCAAGGTACATGGTATCTTTTGATAGGTACATTTTATTTGATTTCTATGTCCAAAATATATTTATCTTTTAAAAATCCACTTATTTTTGAAACCAAATTTAGGTAATGCTATCTTACTTTACAATGAAACATTGTATCCATATTCAATTATAATTTATTATTTTGTTATGTTATTATGCATTTCCTATTACTTATTTACTCAAAAGGAAATATAGATCTTCTTGTTCCTGAAGTATTCTAATCATCTTCAAATTAATATCAGATTAACAGGCAAAAAAAGTCCTATTACAGTTGAGGGAAAAAAGGGAGAGTGATGAACATTGTTTGAACCTTAATCTCATATTTGGCTCAAAAACAGAATATTAGACATATTTCCTTTGATACAGAACTTTGTCTCTCCCTATAGTAGGAAGGGAAAGGGAAAAGAAAAAGGTAAGAGTAATAGAAGGTACAAAAGAAGTAGAAAAGGAAAATATAATAAAGGGGGAGGGAATGTAAAAGAGAAAAGCAGTTTGAGGGAGATGGTGGTCAGATGCAAAATACTGGGGAGAAGAAAAGGGGGAAAGTAAAGAAAAAAGTAAAATTTTGGAGAAATATGAAGGTGGAAAATACAGGGCTAATAATTTTAACTGTAAATTTGAATGGGATGAATTCTCCCATAAAGTAGAAGTGGATAGCAGACTGGATTAAAAGCCAGAACCGTACAATATGTTTTTTAAAAGGAACTCATTTAAAGCAGGGTGATATATACAGACTAAAGTAAAAGGCTGTATACAAATCTATTATACTTCAAATAAAGTAAAAAAAAATAAAAAAACTAAACTAAAAAATAGGAGTAACTCTCCCGATCTCAAATCAAGCAAAAACAAAAAATAAATCTAATTAAATGATAAAAGGAAGGAAACTACATCTTGCTGAAGGATGTCATAAATAATGAAGTAATATCAGTACTAAACATATATGAATCAAGTGGTATAGTATCCAAATTCCTAGAGGAGAAATTAAGAGAGCTGCAAGAAGTATAAGACAGCAAAATTATACTAGTGGGGGATCTCAATCTTGCTCTTTCAGAACTAGATAAATTGAATAACAAAATAAATAAGAATGGAGTTAAGGACATAAATAGAATTTTTAAAAACTTAGGTATGTGGATATAATTTGGAGAAAATTGAATGAAGACAGAAAGGAATATTCTTTTTTGTATCAGTGGTACATAGAACCTACACAAAAATTGACCATGTATTAGGACATAAAAACCTACAGAAATTCAGAAAACAGTAAATGTATCCTTTTCAGATCATGACACAAAAAATCACATAAAAATAAAGAGCCAGGGAAAAATAGACCAGAAATTAATTGGAAACTAATAAGCTGATCCTAAAGAAAGAGTGAGTGAAACAACAAATCTTAATCTTAGACATAATTGATAATTTCATCCAAGAGCATGACAACGAGACAATATACCAAAAATTATGGGATGCAAAGAAGTTCTTAGGGGATTTTTATATATCCAGATGTTTATTTACATAAAATAGAGAAAGAGAAAATCAATGAATTGGGCATGCAACTAAAAACACTATTAAAAAACAAGTTGAAAACCCCTAATTAAATACCAATTTTGAAATTCTGAAAATAAAATAGGACATTAATAAAATTGAAAATAAAAAACTAGTGAATTAATGAACAAAACTAAGAGTTGCTTTTATAAAAAAAAAAGAGCTGATCTAAGATCATGCTCAAATTCTTTATTTATCTACTCTCTACTTATCTCTCTATTCATATCACTAGTCCTCATTTTCAACTCCTTATTAGTCATTAATTATTTCTTCTTTATAAGTTCACTGCCCCCTTTTTGTAGTGGCTAGAAACTGGAAACTGAATGGATGCCCATCAATTGGAGAGTGGCTGAATAAATTATGGTGTATGAATGTTATGGAATATTATTGCTCTGTAAGAAATAACCAGCAGAACAATTTCAGAGAGGCCTGGAGAGACTTGCATGAACTGATGCCAAGTGAAACGAGAAGAAACAGGAGATCATTATATACAGCAACAACAATACTGTGTGATGATCAACTCTGATGGACATGGCTCTCTGCAACAATGAAATGTTTCAAACCAGTTCCAATTGTTCAGTGAAGAAAGCCATATACACCCAGACAGAGGGATATGAAATATGGACCACAATATAACATTTTCATGCTCTCTAATGATGTTTTCTTGCATTGGGTTTCCTATCTCTGATTTTTTTTCTTTTAGATAGGATTTTTCTTGCACAACAACTTCTGAAGTATTTTATCATTATTAACATGTAGTGGACTTCCTGCCATCTAGGGGAGGGGAGGGGACTGGGGATAAAATTTGTAATGGAAAGCTTTGTAAAGATCAATGCTGAGGAACTACCCATACATATGTTATGCAAATAAAAAGCTTTAATAAAAAAAATAAGTTCATTGCCCCTGACAGAGATTGAGAAAATGTAATATTAATTAAAAAAAAAACTTTATAACTCTATGTTGAATTTGTTTTCAATTATCAACATCCTAATTGTTCCATACAGCTGCATGTCTCTTCTATGATTTTCTTTTCCCAGTATAGCAAAACAATAACAACCCAGCAACAATAAACATAATAACAATAAGAACAAGACTCTTTTTGCTAATTTTAATATTTCTTGTCATGTTAGCTCCTCTTATATTTAGCCACTATTCACAATGTCTTTTCAACATCATGTCACACATTTGTATTCATCTCTGCTACCTTACTGGCCCCCTCTTATTATCTGCCCCTATCTTTTTTCTGTTATACATGTATATTAATTTTGAATACATATTTCTTTCTGAATCATGTTGGGAGAGAAAAATCAGAACAAAAGGTAAAAACCACAAGAGAAAAAAAACAGAAAAAAATAAACATGACATGTGTTGATATACATTCAATCTCTATAGTTCTCTTTTTGAATGCAGATGGCATTTTCTATCTGAAGTTTATTGGAATTACCTTGGATCATTGAACAACTGAAAAGAACCAAATCTGTTATAGCTGATCATCTCACAATCTTGTTGTTGCTGTGCACAATGTACACAACACACAGTTTCACTCAGCATCAGTTCATGTAAATACCTTTCTAAAATCAGCTTTCACCATATTTTATAGAAAAATAATATTCCATTGTTTTCATATTGCTAGGGTATGGGACCCTGCTGAGAGGGAGTACCAAGGCCACCTTGACCTGTGGTGCACAATAAGCTTTCTGCCACGTGGCAGAAATGGCCATGGTGAGCAAGGAGCACTGGTGCATGACATGGGAATGGGTTGAGCCTGAGGTTCAAAGCTAGTTGCTCATGAGCAGGGATGCCTTGACAGGGACTCTTGCCTGTGAGCAGGTTGCTGACATGGTTGGGTCAGCTCTCCTCAAATTGGTAGATACCATGCATATGCAATGACCATGAGATGATTTTCTGAATGGTGATTGGGGATTGTCTGCTGTTCACACAGTGATCATCCTTGCAAAACTGTATATCAACAAAACTGTGTGACATAATAAACTGGAGCTCTTTTCACAGCCTCTGAGTTCCCCTGCCTCATTCATCTCGCCTCTGAGATCAAAGGGCTCATACATGGTGAGATCTTAAAAGACAGCCACAACATCATATGCCATTATTTATTCAGCAATTCCTCAATTGATGGACATTATTCATTTTCCACTTCTTTGCCACCAAAAATGCTATACTGGATTAAAAGCAATAATCCTATATTATGTTGTTTACAAGAAACATTTAATGCAGAGTGATGCATATAGAGTAAGGGTAAAAGTCTGGAGCAGAATCTACTATGCTTCAGTTGAAGTAAATAAAATAGTGGTAGTCATCCTGATCTCAGATCAAAGAAAAGGAAAAATTGATCTAATTGAAAGAGATAAGGAAGTAAACTGTATCTTGCTAAAGGGTACCATAGCGATAATGAAGCAATATCAATACTAAAAATTTATGCACCAATTGGTATAACTTTGAAATTCCTAAAGGAGAAGTTAAGATAGCTGCAAGAAGAAATAGACAGCAAAATTATAATAGTAGAAGATTTCAATCTTGCTCTATCAGAACTAGATAAATCAAACCACAAAATAAATAAGAAAGAAGTTAAAGAGGTAAATAGAATAATAGAAAAGTTAGGTATAATAGTTCTTTGGAGAAAATTGAATGGAGATAGAAAGGAGTACACTTTCTTCTTTGCAGTTCATGGTATCTATACAAAAATTGACCAGATATTTAAACATAAAGACCTGAAAATCAAAAGCAGAAAACCAGAAATAGTAAACGCATTTTTTTAGATCACAATGCAATAAAAATTACATTCAATAAAAGGCCATGGGACAATAGACTAAAAAGTAATTGGAAATCAAATAATTTCATCCTAAAGAATGAATGGGTAAAACAGCAAATCATAGACACAATTAATAATTTCATCCAAGAGAATGACAATAATGAGACAACATACCAAAACTGGTGGGATGCAGCCAAACCAGTAATAAGGGGAAATTTTATATCTCTAGATTCTTACTTGCATAAAATAGAAAAAGAGAAGACCAGTGAATTGGGCTTGCAACTAAAAAAAGGTAGAAAAAGCACAAATTAAAACCCCCCAATCAAAAACCAAACATGAAATTCTAAAAATAAAAGGAGGAATTAATAAAATGGAAAGTACAAAAACTGATGAATTAATAAATAAAAGAGTTGGTTTTATGAAAAAAACAATGAAATAAACAACTAGTTAATTTGATTATAAAAAGGAAAGAGGAAAATCAAATTGTTAGTTTCAAAAATGAAAAGGGAGAACTTTCCACCAAAAAAGTGGAAATTAGAGCAATAATTAGGAATTACTTTGCCCAACATTATGACAATATATTTGATAACTTAAGTGAAATCGAGGAATACATACAAAATATAAATTGCCCAGATTAACAGAATAGGAAATAAATTACTTAAATAGTCTCATTTTAGAAAAAGAAATAGAATAAGTAATTAATAAACTCTCTAAGAAAAAAAATACTCAGGATAAGATAATTTTACATGTGAATTCTACCAAACATTTAAATAATAGTTAACTCCAATACTATATAAACTATTTGAAAATATAGGAATTGAAGGACTCTCACCAAATTCCTTTTATGACACAGACATGGTACTGATACTTAACCCAGGTAAAACAAAAAACAGAGAAAGAAAATTATAAACGAATCTCCCTAATGGATATTGATGCAAAAATCTTAATTAAAATATTAGCAAGATATTATAGATCTATTATGCTTCAGTTGAAGTAAATAAAGCAGGATTTCAGATCAAGCAAAAGCAAAAAATGATCTAATTAAACGCAATAAGGAAGGAAACTATATCTTGGTAAAAAGTACCATAGATAATGAAGCGATATCAATAATAAACATATATGCACCAATTGCATCCCCAATATAATACACCATGATTAAATAGGATTTATAATAGGAATGCAGGGCTGGTTCAATATTAGGAAAATTATCAGCATTATTGGCTATATCAATAACCAAATCAACAAAAACCATATGATTTTCTCAATAGACAAAGAAAAATTATTTGATAAAATCCAATATCCATTCCTATCAAAAACACTAGAGAGTATAGGAATAAAGGGACTTTTCTTTAAAATATTCAGTAGCATCTATTAAAAACCATCAGCAAGTATCATATGTAATGGGAATAAACTGGAACTATTCCCAATAAGATCAGGGGTGAAACAAGGTTTCCCATTATCATCATTATTATTCAATATTGTACTAGATATGCTAGCTTTGGCAATAAGAAAAAGAGATTGAAGGAATTAGAGTAGGTAATGAGGAAAACAAATTATCATTCCTTGCAGATAATATGATTGTATAAAGAACCCTAGAGAATCAACTAAAAATCTATTAGAAATACCCCACAACTTTAGCAAACCTGCAGGACACAAAATAAATCCACATAAATCATCAGCATTTTTATACAGCAGGAGATATAAAGACAAATTCAATTTAAAATAAATGTCGATAGTATAAAATATTTGGGAATCCATCTGCCAAGGGAAAGTCAGGAACTATATGAGCAAAACTACAAAACACTTTCCACACAAATAAAGTCAGATCTAAAGAATTGGAAAAATATCAAGTGCTCTTGGAGAGGTCGAGAGAATATAACAAGGATGACAATATTACCAAAACAAAACTATTTATTTAGTGCTATACCAATCAAACTCTCAAGAACCTATTTTACAGACCTAGAAAAAATAACAACAAAATTCATCTGGAAGAAGAAAAGTAAAGAATATCAAGGCAAAAACCAAATTAAAAACCCTCAATTAAATACCAAATTGGAAATTCTGAAAATTAAAGGGGATATCAATAAAATTGAACATAAGAAAACTATTGAATTAATAAATAAAACTAAGAGTTGGTTTTATGAAAAAACCAACAAAATAGATACGCCTTTAGTTAATTTGATTAGAAAAAGGAAAGAGGAAAATCAAATTGTTAGTCTCAAAAATGATAAGGGAGAACTTTCCTCCAATGAAGAGGAAATTAAAGTAATAATTAAGAGTTTCACAGCAACAACAATATTACACGATGATCATTTCTGATGGACATGGCTCTCTGCAACAAAGAATTGTCTCAAACCAGTTCCAATTGTTCACTGAAGAAAACCATATACACCCAGAGAGAGGGATATGAAATATGGACCACATCATAACATTTTCATGCTCTCTATGGAGGTTTGCTTGAATTGTGTTTCCTTTATCTGATATTCTTTTTTTTTCTTGTAGATAGGATTTTTCTTGTACAACTTGTCAAGTACTTCAACATTATTAACACGTAGTGGACTTCCTGCCATCTAGGGGAGGGGAGGGGACTGGGGGTAAAATTTGTAATGGAAAGTTTTGTAAAGATCAATACTGGGGAACCAGCCATACATATGTTATACAAATAAAAAGCTTTAATTAAAAAAATGAAAAAATAAAACTAAGCTTAAAATGAAAAAAAATAACTAGGAGTTTCTTTGCCCAATGTTATGCCAATAAATTTGATAATGTAAATGAAATGGAGGAATATCTACAAAAATATAGATTGCCTAGGTTAAGAGAAGAGTAAATAAATTATTTAAATAGCCCCATTTTGGAAAAAGAAATAGAACAATCTATTAACCAACTCCCTAAGAAATAATCTCCAGGTCCAGATGGATTTACATGTGAATTCTACCAAACATTCAAAGAGCAATCGAACCCAATATTATATAAACTATTTGAAAAAATAGGGAAATGGGTGTATAGTTTTCTTTCTCAGTTTTCTCCCTACCTGGTTTAGCTATCAGCACCATATCTGTGTTATAGAAAGAGTTTGGTAGTACACCTTCTTTCCCTATTTTTTCAAATAGTTTATATAGTATTGGGATCAATTATTCCTTCTCTCCACAGAAATAAAATGAGACCTAGTTAATTGGAAAAACATAAAATGCTCATGGGTAGACCGAGCGAATATAATAAAAATGACAATACTATGCAGACTAATTTACTTATTTAGTGCCATACCAATCAAACTCCCAAGAAATTATCTTACAGATCTAGAAAAAATAGTAGCAAAATTCATTTGGAAGAACAAAAGGTCAAGAGTTTCAAGAGAATTAATGAAAAAAAAGGCTGATGATGGTGGACTTGCTGTACCAGATCTAAAACTACATTACAAAGCAGCGGTCATCAAAACCATTTGGTACTGGCTAAGAAATAGAACAGTCGATCAGTGAAATAGGATAGAATCACAAGACAAACTAGGCAATAATTATAACAATCTAGTCTTTGATAAACCCAAAGACACCAGCTTCTGGGATAAGTACTCACTATTTGACAAAAACTGCTGGGAAAATTGGAAACTAGTGTGCAAGATATTAGGGTTTGACCCATATCTAACAACACATACCAAGATAAGATCTAAATGGGTTCATGATCTGGATATAAAGAGTGATACTATAAGTAAATTAGAGGAACGTAGTATAGTTTACCTCTCAGACCTATGGAGATGGAATAAATTTTTGTCCAAAGAAGAACTGGAACTCTTAATTGAAAACCAGATAGATAACTTTGACTATATTAAGTTAAAAAGTTTTTGTACAAACAAAACCAATGCAGTCAAGATTAGGAGGGAAGCAATAAATTGAGAAATCATCTTTACATTTAAGCGTTCTGATAAAGGTCTCATCTCTAAAATATAGAGAGAATTGTCTCATATTTACAAAAATTCAAGCCATTCTCCAGTTGATAAATGGTCAAAGGATATGAACACACAATTTTCAGAGGATGAAATTAAAACCATCTCTAGTCATATGAAAAGTTGCTCCAAATCACTATTGATCAGAGAAATGCAAATCAAGACAACCCTGAGGTACTACTAGACAGCTGTCAGATTGGCTAAAATGACAGGAAAAGTTAATGATGATTGTTGGAAGGGATGTGGGAGGGCTGGGACACTGATGCATTGTTGGTGGAGCTGTGAAGGATATAGCCATTCTGGAGAGCAATTTGAAACTATGCTCAAAAAGTTATCAAGCTGTGCATACCCTTTGACCCAACAGCATTTCTATTGGGCCTATTTCCCAAAGAAATCATAAAGGAAGGAAAGGGCCCCACCTGTGCAAGAATATTTGTGGCAGCCCTTTTTGTATTGGCTAGAAACTGGAAACTGAATAGATGCCCTTCAATTGCAGAATGGCTGAATAAATTATGTTATATGAATGTCATGGAATATTATTATTCCATAAGAAATGGCCAGCAGGATGATTTCAGAGAGGCCTAGATAGACTTGCATGAACTGATGCTGAGTGAAATGAGCAGAACTATGAGATCATTATATACGGCAACAATACTATATGACTATCAATTCTGATGGACATGGCTCCCTTCAACAATGAAATGTTTCAAACAAGTTCCAATTGTTCACTGAAGAAAGCCATATACACCCAGAGAGAGGGATGTGAAATGTGGACCACAACATAACATTCTCATAATCTTGATTGATGTTTGCTTACATTGTGTTTCCTTTATCTGATATGTCTTTTGTGTAGATAAGATTTTTCTTGCACAACAATGATAAGTTTGGAAATACGTATACATATATTCAATTTGTCAAGTATTTTAACATAATTAACATGTAGTGGATATCCTGCCATCTAGGGGAGTGGTAGGGAGTTGGGGGGAAAATTTTGTAACAGAAAGCTATGTAAGGGTTTTTGTTGAGGAATTACCCACACATATGTTATAGAAATAAAATAAATAAATAAATAATAAAAAAGAATATCAAGGCAATTTGTGGGGGGGAAAAAGGAAATGAAAATGGTGTAGCTGTACCAGCGCTAAAATTATGTTATAAAGCAACAGTCGTCAAAAACATTTGATACTGGCTAAGAAATAGATTAGTTGATCAGTGCAATATGTTAGGTTCACAGGACAAAATAGCCAATGACTGTAGTAATCTAGTGTTTGACATACCCAAAGACCCCAGCTTTTAAGATAAGAACTCACTATTTGACAAAACTTCTGGAAAAATTGGAAATTAGTATGGCAGAAGCTAGGCATTGACCTACACCTAACACCATATAACCAAGATAAGGTCGAAATAGGTTCATGGTCTAGACATAAACAATGATATTATAAATAAATTAGAAGAACATAGGATAGTTTACCTCTGAGATCTGTGGAAGATTAAGGAATTTATGACCAAAGAATAAATAGAGATCATTATTGACCACAAAATAGATAATTTTGATTATATTAAGTTTAAAAGTTTTTGTCCAAACAAAACTAATGCAAATAAGATTAGAAGGGAAGCAATAAACTGGGAAAATATTTTTACATTCAAATGTTCTGATAAAGGCCTCATTTATAAAATATATAGAGAATTGATTCAAATTTATAAGAATTCAAGCCATTCTCTGATTGATAACTGGTTAAAGGATATGAACAGCCAATTTTCAGATGAAGAAATTGAAACTATTTCTAGTCATATGAAAAGGTGCTCCAAATCACTATTGATCAGAGAAATGCAAATTAAGACAACTCTGAGATACCACTGTACTTCTCTCAGATTGGCTAAGATGACAAGAAAAGATAGTGACGAATGTTGGAAGGATTATGGGAAAACTGGGACACTGACACATTGTTGGTAGAACTGTGAACGGATCCAACCATTCTAGAGAGCAATTTGGAACTGTGCTCAAAAAGTTATCAAATTGTGCATATCCTTTGACTCAGCAGTGTTTCTACTGGGCTTATATAACAAAGAGATCTTAAAGGAGGGAAAAAGGTCCACATGTGCAAAAATGTTTGTGTCAGCCCTTTTTATAGTATCAAGAAATCGAGAACTGAATGGATACCCATCAATTGGAGAATGGAAGAATAAATTATATGAATTATATAAAGTATATGAATGTTTTGTAATATTACTGTTCTATTAGAAACAAATAGCAGGATGATTTCAGAGAGGATTGAAGAATCTTACATGAACTGATGTTAAGCGAAATGAGCAGAACCAGATCATCATACATGGCAACAACAAGACTATATGATGATCAATTCTGATGGACGTGGCTTTCTTCAACAATGAAATGATTTAAATCAGTTCTAATTGTTCAATGATGCAGAGAGCCATCCACACCCAGAGAGAGAAACTGTGGGCCACAACATTTCATTCTCACTGTTTCTGTTTATATTTGTTTGAATTTTGTTTTCTTTATCAGTTTTTTTTTCTTGATCCAATTTTTAGGACCTAACATATATTTTAACATATTGAACATGTATTGAACTACCTGCCATTTAGGGAAGGGGATGGGGAGAAGGAGGGGAAAATTACAAACAGAAGATTTTGCAGGCGTCAATGTTGAAAAAAATTACCCATGCATAAGTTCTGTAAATAACAAGCTTTGATTTAAAAAAAAATAAATACAAAGCAAGAGTCTTAGCAAAATTTTTTTTTAAAAATTAAAAGAACTTCTACATTTTTGCACATGTAGGTCCTTTTCCTTCCTCTATGATTTCCTTGGGATACAGACCCAGTAGTACCATTGCTGGTCCAAAGGGTATGCACAATTTTATAGCCCTTTGAGTGTTTTTCCAAACTGCTCTCCAAAATGTTTGGATCATTTCACAACAATGGTACACAATAATTAGTGTACTAGTTTTCCCATGTCCCTTCCAACATTTATCATTATCTTTTCCTATCATCTTAGCAAATCTGAGAGGCATCAGGTGGTACCTCAGAGTTGTTTTAATTTGCATTTCTATAATATGTGATGCTTTAGAGCATTTTTTCATATGACTATAGATGGACTTAATTTAATCATCTGAAAATTGTTTATATCCTTTGACCATTTATCAATTGGGAAATAACTTGTATTCTTATATATTTGAAATGGTTCTTTATAAATTTTAGAAATGAGGCTTTTATCAGAAATACAGGCTGTAAAAATTTTCCCCAGCTTTTTACTTCCCTTTTAATCTTGTTTCTGTTGGTTTTGTTTTTGAAAAACCTTTTTAACCTAATGTAATAAAAATTGCCCATTTTGCATTTCATAATTTTCTCTACTTCTTTGGTAATAAATTTCTCCCTTCTCTGAAGATTTGATAGTTAATTCATCCATGTCTTTATAAAGTTTGGGTTGACTGAAAAATTCTCTCTTCTTCTATATTTATTTCTATATTATCACCAATACAAAACTTCTAATATGTAGATTTCCTAAAAGTGATCCTTGATTCATATATCCTAATGGGTAAGCATTCATTCAAAACCATAGCTCACAAGTACCAAACAATATATTTATAGTCAATAATCAAACAAGAAAGGATACATTAAATCCCTTTGTAAAATAACTTCAAAACCCAGCAAAGTACCCAACAAGAAAAATTTCCATCTCCACAAAAGTATATTCTCCAATTAAATTAAAAACTGCCAGAAGATGAATGACTATACATGGACAGTATTTATGATTGAAGAACACATATTGAAAGAAATAACCTGAAAGGGGAAAATACATACAGAAATATACCTGAAATAGTGTGCACATAAGAAGCATTTATTGTTAAAGAAATATTATGAATAAAAAGGCACAATTGTTAGACTATGAAAAAAAGCTAACTTCAAATATTTCCTAACTGTTTGACATGGAGAAGTAATATAAATTCTCCCTACCTCAGATTCCTCATCTATAAAAATCAAAATTGGATTCAATGACCTCCATAATGTCTTCCATTGCTAAATATATGATCTTATTATCCTCTGGTAATGTCATCATATAATTTTGTTAGGTTCTCTTCTGGTTTTCTATCCTGTCTCCTGGCACATGGTAGGGATTTTTGAAGTCCTTATTCTTTTTTTCTTCTCTTTTTCACCTTTTGTCTGCGGTCTTTAGAGAGCATTGAATCAATGATGCTGGCATCTCCATTCTGTGCTGGAATTGTGTTGACACAGCTGGACATTTCTTTTAGATGTTTAGCTGTGACATTTACTAATCTAATCTCTGGTTGTATCGGCTGGGGTTTGAGTGGCATAGATTGGAATCAGGGTGCAATGCCTAACAAGGCTTTCTTTTAGAATGACTAAACTCTTTTGGTTTGCATGTTATGTGGCCATGACAGCTGCATCTACTCAAACAGATAGCAAAAGCTATTAGATGTCCCTAGGCTAAGATAAGTTCTGTCCTTTTAATTTCCTCTCTGTTTCTCTTATTCAAACTCTCTGGCCCTGGTTCTGACCAATTAACTATTTAATTTAGTATTAGAACATTCTTTTAACTGCTAGCAAATCCTTGATCATGATTTTGCCTTTCTCCTAAATATTTTTGGGTCTTTATTTAAAAAAAAAGACATTACACACACAAGAGTTTCATGGAAATGTGGTTCCTCTCATCTCTGATAATGCTACTGGTTGCCATGAAAATAAAACTGAGAGCAAGGACAAAAGTATTATGTGAAGCTAATGATATTATCAAGTTTTTTCTTAAATGTATAACTTATAAATTCCACTTTTGTTATATATACTTGTAGTACAACATTTCAAATATTTTTGTTTCTTTGTATTACTGCTAAATTCAAATTTCAGTGCTTTTATGTATACATATGTATATATATATGTATATGAAAAGTCAATTTACTTTTTCTTCTGATTATTATTATTATTTCCTTTTGCCTTCAGAATCCCATTTTTGAGAATTCTCTTTCCAAACTGGACTAATTTCATTCTTAGAATTTAAGATAATGAAATCATATAATTTCTATTAATCCCTTGGAATTTGATTTCCTAAAGTCTAGTTAGCATGTCATAATAGTTTTGACTTACATTGCATTCTCACAAATTCTAAAAAGTAGACATTCTATGCATCTATCAAAATTCCCATCATTTCTTTTTCTTTTTTCTTTTCTTTTTTTTTTTTTTTTTTTGGCTTTTTCCTGAAGCAATTGAGATTAAGTGATTTGCCAGGGTCACACAGCTAGAGAATTTTAAGTGTCTGATACCAGATTTGAACTCAGGTCCTCCTGCCTTCAGGGCTGGTGCTATAAACACTGTGCCACCTAGCTGCCCCATTTCCATCATTTCTAACCCAAGAATTATTTCCACATTGTTGATGAGTATTGGCCTAGAGAGCAGGACAGACTAACTCTAAGACTTTGTGGAAAATCATAAGAGTGAGAACCACTGAATAATAGCAAGTTTTAAGTAGTAGAAAAAAAAGTGAGGGGTGCTTACAATTTGTATGAGAAAACAAAATAACAGTCCTTTACAGCAGACTGTTTTGATGGAGAGTTCCCAATACCTTGAGATTTGATATGTATAGAAATCTCATTCATTTAGGGCTGAATATTTTTTGGTATGGAATTAAGTTCTTTGTCTAAAATCTCAGAAATTAATCTTGTTCAAGAACTACCCAGGGCCAAAGCATCAGAATAAATAAGAACAATCTGGAAGGTACTTCAAGTCAAAAGTCATATGACTGAAAAAAACAACTTTTGTTTTACTTATATTTCACAAATACTCCAAGAGAATTTTCAGCTCAGTACAATAAGAATCTATCTATCTATTCATCTGTCTTTCTCTCTTTTCATCCATCTATCTATCATTCTATCCATCTATCTATCTATCTATCTATCTATCTATCTATCTATATATCATGCTGGATATATAATAAGAAATATATATATATATATATACATACATACATATATACACATAATAAACTATAAATATATATATATATATGTATGTGTATATATATATAGTGTGTACATATAAATTTGTTATGTAACAGGCAATGTACTAAGCCCTGAGAATACAATAAAAGAAGAAGAATTGTCACTGTACATTTAGGAGATTTCATTCCCAATTTTATTTATATCTATGTACATATGTGGGTATGCCGGTATGTGTGTAGTAGAAGCAAGGTAAGTATAAAATCAGTAATATTTGGTGAGGATAGGGACAGAAACTAGGGAAGTTGTTCTATCATAAAATGTAATGTTTGATATTAGTCCTGGAAGAAAACATAAATTCAATGAGGTAAAAGTTTATAAGGAGTGCATTCTAGGCATGAGACAGAGCCATTTTAAAGGCACAGATATTGGAAATGGAGTATCATTGATGAAAAAACAGAAAGAAGCCCAATATGTTTGTACTGCTGTTGATTAATCATTTTTTATCATGTACAATTCTTTGTGCCTCCTACCCACTTTTTGGGAGGCAAAGGAACAAGAGTGTTATGCTAGGGCCTTCTTCAGATCATTTTACAGATGAAAAAACTGATGCAAACAAGATTAAATGACTTGCCTGGAATCACACAGGTAGTAAGTGTCTAAGACCAGATTTGAATTTAGCAAGATGAATCATTCTGACTTCAAAGCTGGCACTCTATCTACTATACCAATTAATTGATATTGAGTATATAGAGGGGAACAATGTATAAGGAGACCAGAAAAATAAGGAGTAAAGTTGCATACTACACAGAGGACTTTATATTTGAAATTCAAAATAATAAGGAGCCAATAGGCTTTAATAGGCAGTGGAGATGGATTACATAGTCAGACTTTGGAGCAGGGAAAATGATTTTGGTAACTGTGAAAATTGTATAGGAATAGGTACTGACTACAGTTAGGTACACGCCACAGAAAGTTTTAGTTTTAGAATGTCACTAACTAAGATTGAGAACCTGAGTGAAGAACATAGCATTGCCTTCAACTGGAAGAGGGAAACTCAAAAGAGGGATGAATTTTTGGGGAAAGAGAATAACTTTTGCTTTGGGCATGGTGAAATTTAAAAGTACAGATTATCTAATTTAAAATTCTCATACACATTTTACAATATACAACTGGTACTGTGGAGAGAACCAGCATGGATTCACCTATTTACAAATGATAATTGAATTCTTAGTAGGTAATGAGAACAAATGACAGAGAATGGGAAAAGGGAGAAGAGGGTCTAGAAAATTTAATGACAACCACAAATAGTGGGTGTGACTTAGATAAAGATCTATGACAAAAGCCTTCAAATGAACTTTCAGATAGGGAAGACAATAGCCATTAAAAATAATTATAAAAATTCAGAAAGAAAAAATAACCAAGAAAAGAATATGATCATGGAGTGGTCATTAAATTAGACAATTAAGAAATTTTTGGTAACTTTGGGCAGTATGACATGTTAAGCTAAATTTTAGGCTATTAAAAGAAATTAGAGGAAAGGAAACATTGTGGGAAATGGCCTTGATTTTCTCAAGGTGAAAGGTAGGTTTTGCAGATGAGACATCAAGAAAAGGTACAATGAGAGGTTTAGGGACATAAGAAAAGGTTTTGAACAAGCCTTGTGGGGAATGTGCTAGAAAATTGAGAAGTGAAGAGTAGGAGGACTGCCTTGATGAAACAAGGTAAAAACTGAGAGTCCATAATTTAAATCTGTCTTTAATTTAGTTAGCAGTCTGATGACTTCTTTCAGATCTATTCAGTAATGTGATTAGGTAAAAAGGAAGCAAGTGGTGAGAGTAATACAAAATTTGGAGCTGACAATATGTGATGAAAAATAGGACAAATGACAAAAGGATTCAATTAAGAATAGCAGATCCCCTCATTGGTTTCTACACTTTCTGAATGATGAGATCTTCATTAAAGCAATTCAATAAAATTTTGAGCCATTCTGTTTTGAGCAAAGTTTGTTCTAGTATTTGTCTTGCTATTTGATATGTTGCAATCATTTCCATATTATTATAAGAGTTAACCAACTTCTTTATTTTCAATTTCTTTCTATCTTTATTGTTTGCAAAATAATCACCTGACAATATTGTTTCTGCTTTAAATCCATTGCTTTTCACACAAATAGTTTCAAACCATTATTTCCTCTGGTTCCTGATTTCTTCATATGCATATCTTTTTAAATATTTAATGTGACCACATGCTTTTCTCCTTTACCTTTTCCAATACTTTTGAATAATGTATAACTTTCCAAAGTCACATTCTACTCATGAGTTCCATTCCACTCAATGATACCTATAGGATCAATTTGTCACCTTCCATTAAGGTCTTTAATTCAATTAGTTTGATATCTAATACTTGTCCATTTGTACAGAGACATCTTAGATAATGATTATTATTGATAGGTTTTTCTTGAATTTGACTTCTGTGAAATTCTAATTGAATTTACTACCATTATTTGTATATTGTAATCATTGTAGTATCAATTTTTGGGGGAATATTTATTGTCAATCTTGTCCCACCCCCTTGAATTTCAGTTTAAACTCTTTGCATTATGTAGGCAGGAAGTTCAGGCACATGCATTTGAATAAATGTATGAAAGAGAAAATCAATGAGTCTTTTCCATATGAGCATGTCCATTAAAATGAGGAGTCCTCTTCACAGACAGACACACAATATGTGCACTACAGTGTGATATGGAATCAGGATTAGTCTCAAATGTGCTGGGCTAGTGATCTTTCAAGGACTCTGGGAAGAAACCTAACCCTGGAAAATATTGCTCCCCATATATACACACATATTTATACATTCTAGACACATTCAACACAAGGACAAACTATCTACAACTTAGCTTAGATCAAACTGTGTGTGCTGGGCCTATGGGAAGTAAGTCTTTAGAAAACCTATTTACTTGTCTAGAGCTTTCCAGAGAAGTAGGAAGTTGGGAGATGAGGCTAGCATTCTGCTTTGTTCAGAGAGGGGAATTGATGAAAATAAAAGTTTTTTTGTGGAGAAATATGGAGGGAGGGAGGGACAGAGGTGGAGTGAGAGACAAAAGTTGTATCTATCTCATTCCTCAATTTTTTAGAGGATTTAGCTTTAATTTATTTAGGAGATATAGTTTTCAATTTTAAGCTAAACCTCAGCTCACTATTTCCTAATGGGTAAAGAAACCTCAAATTTTCTATTCAAAACTTGATTTACTTCCCACCAAACACTACTTCCCACAATGAACACATATGATAAATAGCAAACTCATGTATCCAAGCTGATAGCAACAAAGAAATCTAACCAAGTACACATATGAAAATGTCTGATAGACAATATAAAGTAAAGCAACTTTTTCTTTTGGAGAGGAACAGAGAGGAGGACAAAGAGGAGAAGGAGAGGGGGAGAAGAAAAAGGAGATGAAGAGAGGAAAAGGAGAGAGGGAGAGAAAAAGGAAGAGGGAGAGACGGAAAGGGAAAAGGACAAGATGAGGGAGATGGAGAAGGGGAAAGGGATAGGGAGAGAGGGAAGCCAGGAGAGGAAGAGAGGTGTGAAGGAGAGGGAAAGGGAGAGAGGGAGAGAGGGAGGGAGAAAGGGAAAGAGAGAGAGGGAGATAAGAAGAGGAAGAGAGAGAAAGACGGAGAGGAAGAAAGGGAAAGAGAGAGGGAGAGAGGGAAAGGGAGAAGGAGAAGGAGAGGGGGAAAGGGAGAGGAAAAGAGGGAAGCCAAGAGATGGAGAGAAAGAGAGAGGGAGAAGAAGAGGAGAGAAAGAGAGGGAAAAGGAGAGAGGGAGAGGGTGAGAGAAAGAGATAGGGAGAGAAGGAGAGGAAGAGAAACAGAGGGAGAGAAAGGAGAGGAGAAGGAGAGGGAAAGAGAGAGAGGTAAGTATAGAGTAGATATGAAAAGTATTTTGTATAAGTGATCTTATCAGAGCCTCTCAACAACCTTGAGGTAAGTGCTATTATTATCTCCATCTTATGTCATTTAATAAATTAATAAATACTTATGAAATGCCTACTATATGTCAAGTACTATGTTAAGAAAGACAACCCTTTTCTCAAAAAGAGACAGATATGGAGAGATAGAAACAGAAAGACAGAAATAGAGATGGACAGAGAAACAATAAAAGACACACAAAGAGATAAAGGCAGAAACAGAGATAGAAAGAGAAAGAGACAAAAATGGAAATACACAGAGACAAAAAGATACACACAGAGAGAAAGAGGGACAAATAGAGAGATAGATACAGGCACAGAGACACAAAGAATGAACAAAAATTCACTCAAAGTGGAAAATTCCCTGAAGTCTCCAGTGGAGCAAGCTGAGCTATATGCCACTTTTCACATGTCACTTACCTATGTCTTTTCTCCTTTTAGAATTTTGAAATAAGCTTGACATCCTCCATCTTCTCTCTCAGAACTAGACGCCAGAAAAGCTCAAAGTGATAGATAAGCCTGAAAAGATCCCAGAAACTTGATCAGTCTTCTTTGCCATTTTTATAACTCTGATCCACTTCTCATGCAAGTGGTAAGCCCTGATTTAACCAATGGGGAAAGCACCATATATCAATACGGCTTTGAGTTTGGGTAATATATGTACTGTGCATATATGCTAAGGGTATATTCTTTATTCCAAACCTAACAATTACTCTTTCTCCTATCTCTGTGATGTGGCTGCCTTTTTATTAGCTAATGACATTTATGACTTCTAGAACTCATCTGTCAATTCAAAGATCCACCATTATTTACTTTTTGCCTTTTTTTAATCTTTAAAAGTAAAGCTTCTGGGGCAGCTAGGTGGTGCAGTGGATAGAACACCAGCTTTGAAGTCAGGAAGACTTGAGTTCAAATCTGGCCTTAGGTACTTAACACTTCCTGGCTGTGTGACCTTGGGCAAGTCACTTAACCCCAATTGTCTCAGCAAAATAATAATAAAAAGTGAAGTTTCTGTCTGGCATTAGATGCATTTATCACTTTTCATATACTGAAACTCCCAGACAAACAAATTTTAGGGGAAACTCAATTCTTAAAAAGAAACATTTGTATTTAATATAGTATATTATAATCCTATCTGCTTTCACTTTAATTGTTGATAGCTGTTTGTTTTAAGTAGTATCTATCAGTTGACTTATAAAATATTCAAAATATTTATTACAAAGAGGAAACTCTTTGTAACTTTTACAATAAGATGTTCTGTGTTTTGTGTCCCCTTCATACCTATGGGGCCCAATTCATTCATATCATCTAAGTTTCTTCTTATGACATTTTTGAGATAAAATTTAGCAAAAAATTTGGAGTAGAAGCCAGTATACACATCCACACAAGATTACAGCTAAAAACTTAATGAATCTGTCTCATTATTTGGTTAATTAAGGGTATCTGACCAGTACTGACCTCCAAAGCAGATAACAGCCACTTGTGTTTAAGAGTGCTCATAATATTGAATATGTGCCAAGAACAAGTAGCTGAAAAAGTACAATTATGAGGTCACAAATAATATTTATGAGACAACACATATGCCCATATTAATCGTTTCCCAAACCTTCAAGGTATGAAATATTTTTTGTAAATGTTACAACCCCAAATCACGCTTTGCTAAATATGATTATTACAGTGTTCTGTGTTTTCTATCCTCCAAAGATGTGGCAGATGACATCTTGGTTTCTGATTGCCTCTATTGTACCTGTCAACAAATTCTACTTGAATATGTAATTTATGTGTTGTATTCTGCTTTCACTTACTTATTAAGTGTTATTAATATCTACCACATAATCATCTATTTAGAAAGCATATGTTGCTAAATGTTGGGAGACTATCACAAATATTGTTTACTTCTATTGCTCCTAAATTCATATTTTTGAAGCCAGGATATTTTACTTTTTCTAAAGTACATGACAATTAATCAACATAGTTTTGAACTAACTCCATCTTTCCTCACCCTTAATTTTCTTCACCCAGAATCTCTAGAGCTTGTCTTCAGAGAATTATTTGAGTAACAATTACAACTATCATTATAGCATAGGTGTTAGAGATAAAAAGAATTTTAGAAATTATCTCATCTGATTCCTTTATTTTATATATAAAAGAATAAGAGCCAGAATATAAAATTTGGCATTTTAAAAAATTTAACACTATTTCCACTGCAGCATACTACTTCTCATGATTTTATATCTTTATATCTTGTGGCTTTTTTTTTACCACTAATCCCACTGCCTTCAGAAAGCAGTTTCTAGCACATAAACAACATTGATATAATGCTATATAAAAATGATGTCAAGGAAAGTCATTCCTGTAAGAATCTCATCTACCTTTCAATAAGTCCTTATTGGCCAAATGCTGGATCATTCGTTCAAATTACATAATTGAATAATTCAAGTTGAGACCAAGGAAGGACAAATTAATTTAATTATAGTCAATAGGCTGTTCCCAGGAACACATGGCAGTCGTTGCTGCATTTGACCATGAAGCACATAAAACTCATTTTGAATTTCATGCTAGGATTATAGGTTTAGTTTCTGTTGCTCTTAAATTCTGTTTTGAAAGCACTACTTGTATTTTATGCAGGCTTTAATTCTATTCTCACAGTGTTGACTAGCTTTCCTCAGGGGGTCATATCTCAAGTCAATATCTCTTTTGCATTTTCTTTTGGCTCTATTATTTAATAGCATCAAACTGCTTTACACCTATACACCAATATTACAGAAATATAAATACATTTGAACATGAATATTTATTTAAGCTTTATTTATGATACCTGGAAAATTTATTGGACATTTAACAGGCCTAAAATAGCTCTCTATTCTAGAACTTTAAAAATGATGGTTTTTTATTCCATCTCCAATTGAAAGGTAAATAAAATACTATAAAATTAGTCAATTAAAATGGGAATACATACACACAACTAAAGTAATTGATATGCCATCACACTTAGGCAGAAGTAAGGTGCTTTGGTGATACAGAATGTTTATGTATCCCTTTACATAAAGCAGAGAAGATATGAATATAAAAGTATTTAGAATGCCTGATGAATATCTATGAGTATGGTCGATAAATCTAAAGAGATGTGTATAGATTTAGCTGATTCATTTACTAATAATATATGAGTTGCTACAATTTTTGTTTTTTACTGGAAAATCATGTAAAAATCACTGGATCTTCTTTGCAGTCTTGACTACCCAATCCAATCTCTGTCATTTGAAGATAACATGAAAAGGAAAAGGGAGAAGAAGTTCATCACCATGGATTTTACCTTATTTTTTTTCCATTTTGTTAAGCTGAGTTCTCGGGACTGATTTGCCCAGAGCAGAAGCTTGATAGGAATTAAAAGAAATTTTCTGACTATAACTCAGACAATTGAAAGAATAATACTCTAAATTTTAGGGGAGAAGCCAAGCAAACATTCCTGAGGACTTGCATCTGTAAATGAATGGAGGTTGTTGTCTGGAATTTTTAACACAAAAGAAATAAAGAAGTTACCAGAGGCAATCAAGGTAAAGAACAGATAGACTCAGTCTCCTATGAAGGAAAAGGCAAATGCACAGTAAATAATAAGAGTGAGCAGTAGCAGCAGTGGAAATAAATGACTGGTAAAGCAGCTTCAGTAGTAGAGTTATCCAGGGGAAAAAGAAGAATTGGGATGCATCTAATAGTTGTCCAGTAGCAAGAAGCAGGTTGGAGAATATTGAGTTGCAGATGATCTCATAACAACAGAGAAAGTACCTTGCCTGATAGCATCATCAATGTCCACTATCAACACTGCAGCATCAGAAATGTGAGTTGCCCTGGACCTAAACATATCATACTCATGTATATTATCTACCTATATGTGTTCTCTACAAGTGTGGCAAACCAAGCATATTACCTGTTAATATCTATACAATAAACTGTGGGAGAGTATATACCTAGATGTATGGTAATAATTTTTATTGTTTACGCTCTATAATATAAATTTTCTTGCCATGTTTTATAATATTTTATTTTATGTTATTTTCTTGCTTTTAATGTAAGTTCTGCCAAAAGAAACACTCTGATGGAAACACATTAGCTATTGTTGGAATATATTGTTTACCCAGACTCACCATATACCTAGAAATTTGGAAGGCAATAAGAAAGATATACTCTGTGTGGACATACCTAAAATACTTAGTTATCTTTGAGGTTTGCATACTCTAGATTGCTACATCCAGTTTCTTATATCTCCTTTGACACAGAATCCAATCACTGCCAAAATCTAACATTTATCCAGAATTAGTCTCTTGCCTAACTTGAAACTGTTACCTGGAATTCATTTCTGTATGTTTACAGGCTCAATTATTTGTATCAGATGCAAAAGTTGTTGATTCAGAATAACACTAACCTGTTGAACAATGTTTTCTTGTACCCTTCTTCAATGTATAGGGAAACAGAAAAAATATTTTTATTTTTATTTTATTTATGTATTTTATTTTTATGGTTTATTATTTGTTTATTTATTTATCATTTAATCACCAATATATGAGACTATGAACTTCTTTTGCATTCAGTTTTCTTTTTTCTAAGGAAACATGTATGTGTATATTATATCTGTAAGAAAAGAGAAAGGAGGGGTGGGCGGAGCCAAGATGGCAGAGTGAAAACGTGACTCTCTGTGTCTTCTCTGATCTTCTCTCAAATCAACAATAAAATAAGCCTCTGAACTGATCTTCAAGTAAACAAATTCAGAAATACTTGGATACTGCTTGCTGATACCTCTGAAGAACTTCACAACAGGTTTGTCAATCTTGGACAGAGGGATAAAGAGTGGTGTAGGCTGGAAGTGAGGGTGGGACTCAACTCAGCTCATTGTGGCAAAAACTCCAAACTCCAAACTCCAAACACCTGGAGTTTATCTGAGGCACTGGGGACACTCTGCCCGGATTGGGGGCAAGTGTTCTGGCAGACTTGCCTTGTTTAAGGAGTAATTTGGACTTAGTCCTAGCCCCCCCCAAGCGAGCACCTTAAATTAATTCGCCAAATTGCCCCAGGGCAAAAAGCTTTAGCCTCTGTTTTTTCAAACCTTAAAGAGATATACACGCTTTTTAAAAAAAAGATGAAGAAGCAAAAGAGAGCTCTCACCATAGACAGCTTTTATCGAGACAGAGAAAGGCTGACCCCAGATTCTGAGGTTCCTTTAGACAAAACTTCAGAGGATGTTATTAAGGACCATCACTGGTCCCATTTTAAAAAGGCCTTTCTGGAAGATTGCATACAGAATCTCAAAAGAGAGCTGGAGGATAAATGGGAAAATAAACTGAAGTCAGTGCAAGAAGCCCTCCAAAAGAGATATGACAAAGACACCAATTAATTAAAAAATAAAATTAGTGAAGTGGAAAAAGAGTGCAATGAACAAATTGGCCATTTACAAAAGGAGCTTTAAAAGGTAACTGAAGAAAAGAACACTTTAAAAATAAGAATTGAACAAATGCAAGTGAATGACTCAATAAGACTTCAAGAATCAGTCAAACAAAAACAAAAAAATGAAAAATTAGAAGAAAATATGAAATATCTCCTAGGAAATATAACTGACTTGGAAAATAGATCTAGGAGAGACAATCTAAGGATTATTGGACTTCCTGAAAGCCATGATGAAAAAAAGAATCTAAACACTATCTTCCAGGAAATCCTGAAAGAAAACTGCCCTGAGATTGTAGAATCAGAAGGCAAAATCACCATTGAAAGAATTCAGCGATCACCTCCTGAAAGAGACCCCAAAATTAAAACACCAAGGAATACCGTGGCTAAATTTCAGGACAATAGCAGCAAGGAAAAGATTCTGCTAGCAGCTAGAAATAAACAATTCAAATACTGAGGATCAATAATTAGAATCACACACGATCTGTCAGTCTCCACATTAAAGGATCGAAGGGCCTGGAACCAGATATTCCGAAAGGCAAAGGAACTTGGATTACAACCAAGAATAACCTATCCAGCTGGAATGCGCATTATCCTCCAGGGAAGAAGATGGTCATTCAATGATATAGGTGAATTTCACCTATTTCTTATGAAAAGACCAGATCTGAACAAAAAATTCGACATCCAAACACAGAACTCAAGAAATGCATAAAAAGGTAAAAAGGAAAGGACTCTTGAGAACTTTATTTTTACTAGGGGGATACTTAAAGTTTGGGGGTATAATTAACTAGATATTACTTTGATAATATGAAAAAGAGAACTAGAAGGGGAAAGGTTGTCATACTGGGGAAAAGAGGGAAAAAGTGGTAAAATAAGATCTAAAAAAAGGAGGTAAAAACAAGGTAAAATCTCTTGAAGAGGCAAAGAAAACCTAATATAATTGAGAGAAAGGGGGGAGGGAGATGAGCATTGTGTAAATCTTACTCTCATCAGGTTGGGCTCTAAAAGTGTATATCCGACACTTGATTTCACATAGAAACTTGTCTGTTGCTAGAGGGAAGTGGGAGAGAAAGGAGGAAAAGTAAGGGACAAATTAATAGAAGGGAAAATAGAAGAATCAGGGGAAAGGAGTAAAAACAGGGGGAGGGGATCTAAAGTGTGGAGTATTGTTTGGGGGAAGTACTGAGGAGGGGGGAAGGGAAAAAGGGGAAAGGAAAGGGGAAGACATAACTTGGGTAAATAAGATGGCAGGAAATAAAGAATTAGTTATTCTAACTGTGAATGTGAATGGGATGAACTCTCCCATAAAGCAGAAACAGATATCAGACTGGATTAAAAACCAGAATCCCACAATATGTTGTCTACAAGAAACACATCTAAAACATAGTGACACATATAGGATGAAGGTAAAAGGCTGGAGCAGGACCTATTATGCTTCAGGTGAACAAAAAAAAGCAGGGGTAGCAATCCTTATCTCAGATCAACAAAAAGCCAAGATAGATCTAATCAAAAGAGATAAGGAAAGAAACTGTATTTTATTAAAGGGTACCATAGATAATGTAGGAATACCAATACTAAATATATATATGCACCAAGTGCAATAGCATCCAAATTCCTAGGGGAGAAATTAAGAGAGATGCAAGAAGAAATAGACAGCCAAACTATACTAGTGGGGGATCGCAACCTTGCTCTCTCAGAATTAGACAAATCAAACCACAAAATAAACATGAAAGAAACTAGGGAGATAAACCAATTGTTAGAAAATTAGATATGATAGATCTATGGAGAAAGTTGAATGGAGACAGTAGGGAATTTACTTTTTTCTCAGAAGTCCATGGAACCTATTCAAAAATTGACCATGTGTTAGGGCATAAAAACCTCAAAATCAAATGCAGAAAGGCAGAAATAGTAAATGCATCTTTTTCAGATCATGATGCAATAAAAATCACATGCAATATGAGGCCAGGAGAAAATAAACCAAAAGTTAATTGGAAATTAAATAATCTAATCCTGAAGAATGAATGGGTGAAAGAGCAAATCATAGACACAATCAATAATTTCATCCAGGAGACTGACAATAAGGAGACCACATACCAAAATTTGTGGGATACGGCCAAAGCGGCTATAAGGGGCAATTCTATTTCTCTAGATGCTTACTTGCATAAAATAGAGAAAGAAAACATCAACGAATTGGGCTTATTATTTAAAAAAAAACTAGAAAAAGAACAAATTAAAAACCCTCAATTAAATACCAAATTGGAAATTCTAAAAATAAAAGGAGAAATTAATAAAATTGAAAATAAGAAAACTATTGAGTTAATAAATAAAACTAAGAGTTGGTTCTAGGAAAAGACGAACAAAATAGATAAGCCTTTAGTTAATTTGATAACAAAAAGGAAAGAAGAAAATCAAATTGTTAGTCTCCAGAATGATAAGGGAGAACTTTCCTCCAATGAAGAGGAAATTAGAGCAATAATTAGGAGTTACTTTGCACAACTTTATGCCAGTAAGTTTGATAATCTGAATGAAATGAAGGAATATCTACAAAAATATAGATTGCCCAGGTTAACAGAAGAGGATATAAATTATTTAAATAGCCCCATATTAGAAAAAGAAATAGAACAAGCTATTAGCCAACTCCCGAAGAAAAAATCTCCAGGGCCAGATGGATTTACATGTGAATTCTACCAAATATCCAAAGAACAATTAACTCCAATACTATACAAACTATTTGAGTAAATAGGGACAGAAGGTATACTGCCAAATTCCTTCTATGAGACTGATCTGGTGCTGATAACTAAATCCGGTAGGGTGAAAACAGAGAAAGAAAACTATAGACCAATTTCCCTAATGAATATTGATGCAAAAATTTCAAATAAGATATTAGCAATGAGATTACAGAAAGTCATCCCAAGGATAGTACACTATGACCAAGTAGGATTTATACCAGGGATGCAGGGCTAGTTCAATATTAGGAAAACTATCAGCATAATTAGTTATATTAATAATCTAAATAACAAAAACCATATGATTATCTCAATAGATGCAGAAAAAGCCTTTGACAAAATCCAACACCCTTTCCTATTAAAAACACTAGAGAGTATAGGAAT
>JAJPUD010018212.1:576-26505 GCA_023553655.1 Myrmecobius fasciatus | reverse complement strand
TTCCAATTAACTTTTGGCCTATTTTCTTCTGGCCTTATATTGCATGTGATTTTTATTTCATCATGATCTGAAAAAGATGCATTTACTATTTTTGCCTTCCTGCATTTGATTTTGAGGCTTTTATGCCCTAACACATGGTCAATTTTTGTATAAGTTCCATGGACTGCTGAGAAAAAAGTAACCTCCCTACTGTCTCTATTCAATTTTCTCCATAGATCTATCATACCTAACTTTTCTAACAATTGGTTTCTTTCTTGTTTATTTTGTAGTTTGATTTATGTAATTCTGAGAGAGCAAGGTTGAGGTCCCCCACTAGTATAGTTTGGCTATCTATTTCTTCTTGCATCTCTCTTAATTTTTCCCCTAGGAATTTGGATGCTATTCCACTTGGTGTATAGATATTTACTATCGATATTGCTACATTAGCCATGGTACCCTTTAATAAAATATAGTTTCCTTCCTTATCTCTTTTGATTAGATCTATCTTGGCTTTTACTTGATCTGAGATAAGGATTGCTACCCCTGCTTTTTTTCATTCACCTGAAGCATAATATTTTCTGCTCCAACCTTTTACCTTCATCCTATATGTGTCACTATGTTTTAGATGTGTTTCTTGTAGACAACATATTGTGGGATTCTGGTTTTTAATCCAGTCTGCTATCTGCTTCTGCTTTATGGGAGAGTTCATCCCATTCACATTCACAGTTAGAATAACTAATTCTTTATTTCCTTCCATATTATTTACCCAAGTTATGTTTTTCACTTTTCTTTCCCCTTTCTCCCTTCCCCCCTTCTCAGTACTTTGCTTTTGATGACCCCCTCCCCCAAACAATATTCTACCCTTTAGATCCCCTCCCCCTGTTTTTACTCCTTTCCCCTGATTCTTCTATTTTCCTTTCTATTAGTTTATTCTTTTCTTTTCCTCATTTCCCTCCCACTTCCCTCTAGCAACAGACAAGTTTCTATGTGAAATCAAGTGTCTGATATACACCTTTAGAGCCCAACCTGATGAGAGTAAGATTTACAGAATACTCATCTCCCTCCCCTCTTTTTCTCAATTATATTAGGTTTTCTTTGCCTCTTCAAGAGATTTTACCTTGTTTTTACCTCCTTTTTTTTAGATCTTATTTTACCACTTTTTCCCTCTTTTCCCCAGTATGACAACCTTTCCCCCTCTAGTTCTCTTTTTCATATTATCAAAGTAATATTCAGTTAATTATACCCCCAAACTTTAAGTATCCCCATAGTATAAATAAAGTTCTCAAGAGTCCTTTCCTTTTTACCTTTTTTGCATCTCTTGAGTTGTGTGTTTGGAGGTCAAATTTTTTTGTTCAGATCAGGTCTTTTCATTAGAAATAGGTGAAATTCACCTATATCATTGAATGACCATCTTCCTCCCTGGAAGATAATGCTCATTCTTGCTGGATAGGTCATTCTTGGCTGTAATCCAAGTTTCTTTGCCTTTTGGAACATCTGGTTCCAGGCCCTTCGATCCTTCAATGTGGAGGCTGACAGATCGTGTGTGATTCTAATTATTGATCCTCGGTATTTGAATTGTTTCTTTGTAGCTGCTAGCAAAATCTTTTCCTTGGTGTAGTAGTCCTTACATTTAGCCACGATATTCCTTGGGGTTTTAATTTTGGGGTCTCTTTCAAGAGGTGATTGTGAATTCTTTCAATGATGATTTTGCCTTCTGATTCTACAATCTCAGGGTAGTTTTCTTGCAGGATTTCCTGGAAGATAGTGTTTAGAATCTTTTTTTCATCATAGCTTTCAGGAAGTACATTAATCTTTAGATTGTCTCTCCTAGATCTGTTTTCCAAGTCAGTTGTTTTTCCTAGGAGATATTTCATATTTTCTTCTAATTTTTCATTTTTTTTTGTTTTTGTTTGACTGATTCTTGAAGTCTCATTGAGTCATTGGCTTGCATTTGTTCAATTCTTATTTTTAACGTGTTGTTTTCTTCAGTTACCTTTTTAAGCTCCTTTTGTAACTGGCCAATTGAATTTTTTTGTTCATTGCACTCTTTTTCCACTTCACTAATTTTGTTTTTCAATAAATTGGTGTCTTTTTCATATCTCTTTTGCAGGGCATCATATCCTTCTTGCAAGAAATTGTATCCTTCTTGCACTGATTTCAGTTTATTTTCCCATTTATCCTCCAGCTCTCTTATGAGGTTCTTTATGCAATCTTCCAGAAAGGCCTTTTGAAAAAGGGGCCAGTGATGGTCCTTAATAACTTCCTTTGGCATTTTGTCTAAAGGAACCTCAGGATCTGGTGTCTGCCCTTCTTTCTCTCGATAGAAGCTGTCTATGGTGAGAGCTCTCTTTTGCTTCTTCATTTTTTTTTTAGACAGTGTGGATGTCTCTTTAAGGCTCGGAAAAAAACGGAGGCTGAAGTTCTTTGCCCTGGGGCTCTTCGGGGAATTAACTTAAGGTGCTAGGCCGGTGGGGGCTAGGACTAAGTCCGAATTACTCCTTAAACAAGGCAAGTCTGCCGGAACACCTGTCTACAATCCGGGCAGAATGTCCCAAGTGCCTCAGATAAACTCCAGAAGTTTGGAGTTTGGAGTTTGGAGTTTCTAGTTTCTGCCAGGATGAGCTGAGTCCCACCCTCACTTCCGGCCTACACTACTGTTTAACCCTCTGTCCGAGTTAGATAAACCTGATGTGAAGTTCTTCAGAGATATCTGAAAGCAGTGTTCAAATATTTCTGGATTCATTGACTTGAAGATCAGTTCAGAGGCTTATTTTATTATTGATTTGACAGAAGATCGGAGGACGCAGAGAGTCACGTTTTCACTCCACCATCTTGGCTCTGCCCCCCGCATTTGGTATTTTTAATAAGGGTAGAATTTGCTGTAATTTCATGGATTGAACATATCACATGTGAAGCCCTGGGATGTGTTGCTGGACACTATTTGCACCTTTCTTCTTCTTCTGTAGTAACAATATTCCACTGGGTCATGAATTAGACTTGAAAATAGCTGCCTAAAATTCTGTGTGGATTCAGTCACAAATGGGCAACCTTGTTAGTCTTTTATTCTACTCTCTTGGTCAGTCTTCTTCAAAATGACACTTCTTTTTTTAATCTCTGTTTTTGCTTAAAAAAAAAAAGAACAGATTCCAGCAAGAAACAAATCTCTAACCATTGTATTTTTCTTTCTGAGAAGAGAGTATTTTCATGGAGAGGAAATGCTTATAAACATTTATGTGATTATTTTATTACAAAGGAAAGAATATATTTTTCTACCTGCAGAGATGGATCTTTTAGCAACACAGGGATAAAATGTTTTGCTTAATTAGTGACTTCTCTATCATGACATTCTGTGCCCTGGGTCAATAATTTTAGACATCCAGCATGATGAAAGACTTTTCTGATGAGATGTACTAACTCTCAAACTGCAGGTATAAATATGCTTTTTGTTATCTGGACCATGTTTTTTTTTTCCCTCACTACTTTCTTCTATCCAATATTTTTCAAAACTTTAAAAATCTTTTCCATGCTCTAGTTTTACTTTAAAATTGACATCCCCTTCCTCCCCCCAAAAAAAATAGATAATCCCTTGTGACCATTTAGAATAACCAGTCAGTCAGGTTTTGTGATAAGTAAATAAATTAGAGACTGCTTTTTGTTTGTTTGTTTGTTTGTTTGACATGTTGAGGTCAGGTTTTTTTTTTTAAGGTAATCTGCTCACCACATGTTTATTTTTTCCATCCAATTAGTGATACGAAATGTTCAGAATAATGTTTCTTTTAATTGAGAATAGATATAAGATGAATACTTGCATCTTTTACTATCTCTTATCACTTAAATATCCTGAAATGTGCTTTTAATAGAAATATCTTTAAAAGTTTTTTTAAGACAGATAATGAATTCCTGCTTACTTCATGTGTATATCTAACAGCATGTCAGAGATAATTAGAGAATGGTTATATTTCTTTCCGTCTCTGTTGGGCACAAGTAATGTTTCACAGATACTGTTTCCTTTTATTTTGGTTATAATTTTTCTTCATATCTGGAAGACATAGAAAGAATAACCTTTGAATGTATCTTTCCTCACCTCTACCTATCATGTACTTTAGATTTTACTGCAAGAACCCAGGCAATTTCTTACATTCTCATTCTTCATCCCATCTCACAGTAGACAGAAATACAAAACTTTTTAGTAACATAAGCAAACTCAGGTTTGGAGATATGGTTTCAATCTGGGAAAAGGAGTAGATTTTTTTATGAGGCAAATTCCCCTTTTTCTGCTTTTAAGCATCTCTGGTTCTAACAAATTTATGCCTATTAAATAGTTACATACAGAGTATGTTTCAAATATGAAAAGAGAATAGTTTTTTAACTGATTGTATTTCAAAGTACTGAACTATACAACCTCTTGTATGTTGAAAAAATAGTTTAATAGTGGTTTGACCTTTAGAAGTTACTTGGTACAATTGGAAGTGATTGTGCTGTAGGTTCTCAGGTAATTAGAAGAAATGATCCTCATGGTACAAATCTATTATCCCATGTTTCCTTGCACATAGTGGGTGTTAAGTAAATTCCTGCTTTGTTAGTTACCCACAAGTGCAAAATAAACTGAAAGCGGTCTCTTATTATGTGAGATGCCTATATCATCAGGTATTCTCTGGCTTATCAGAATATTTTCCTTTTGTGGTGTTTTGTGGTGCCTTTTTCTATAAGATGAACCTCTTCCTGCTATGATGCATGTTTTTTTTTTTACCTGTGCTTTTGTTATTTTTGTGAATTTGTTTTTTTTCATGTAGATATAGTCAATGATGATACAATTTATAGTTTTTTATGACTTGCCTTCTTATCCTTATTTTTCCATAAATAATTCATACATGCCATTGACATTGTGGATACCAATGGAACAAGTGAATTAGTTATTGGTTATTCTTTGCAAAAAGAATATAACATCTGGTCATGTGATTGACCCACCTTCTTTCCTGTCTTATTTTTTTTTTAACATTCATTCTGAAAATTTTGAATTCCGAATTATCTTTTTCCCTATAGCCTCTCCACCCCCATTAAGAAGGCAAGAAATATTATATTCACATATATGTAAAGTCATACAAAACACTTCTACATTATCCATGTTGAAAAAAAAGCAAGAAAAAGTAAAGAACAATATGCTCTGATATGTGCTCTGAATTCGTTAATTCTCTCTCTGGAAATCGAGAATTTTTTTTTTAAGTGTGAATCCTTTGTAATTGTTGTGATTCATTCAGAGTACCTAATTATTTCAGAGCTAATCCTTATTACCATGTCACTGTTATTGTGCACAGTATTCTTATTTTGTTCCTGTTGTCACTTCTTATAGCATTGTAGTATTCCATCATGTTTTTGTGCCACAACTTGTTCAGCTGTGCCTGCCTCCTTTTTGAATATATATCTCTCAGATGGCCTTTTTTACATAATTCTTGATTTGTAATGCATGGCAACTACTCAGATAAACCTCAAGCCACTCCATTCTTATCTTTGTGTTACTTTGGAAACTATGCCATGATTATATGGCATTACTGGAAAAATGGATAAGGCGGTGAGTCCAGACTTGAACAGAAAAAAAGTGGGGCATAGATTCCATTTAGGAAAATGGCATAGTGTTTTTAAATTAATTAATGATGTCAAAATCAAATAGAAATAGATCCCTGAAGGTTACATAGAGACTTAGACAACCACAAATTAACATTATCTATTTTGTATGATATTTTTATTTATTTTGTTAAACATGTCCCAATTACGTTCTGGTTGCCCTGGCACTAGAAGCTGTAAGTTTGACACACCTGTTTTTTTAAAAAATATATAATATATTAGTTTAATTTGCTTCTCTCAGAAACCAAGGCCCATCTTTTGTTTAAGAATAATATTCTGTACATATCAATGGATGAAAATAAAAATTAGCAACTTTTTATATCAAGCTCAGTCCTAAAAGGGATCATAGAGCTCCTATTCAAATTCTTTTTATAGATAAGTTAGTGAAGGATTAGAGAAACTTATCAATTATCACAACTAGTTAGTGGAAATGCTTTCTTGATGGGAAAATAAATTTTTTTGAATTATCAACTAATATCTTAAAGATCAACTTCATCTTAAAGATGAAAGTCACAACATTGTTATAAAAGGGAACTGAGCTTGAAGACAGATTTCTCAGTTCTTGGGTTCATGGAACTATTATTTTCTAATTTAATGCGATTTGACATGTTTATTATTGGCTTTAAGGACTTGGGCTTTCATCTGTGATCTGCCACTTACTTGTTCTGTGACCTTTCTACTAGTTAGTGTCCTGCACAACCTCTATGAACCTCTCTGTACATTAGATGCTCAATGTTTGTTTTATTGACTATTGCATTATTTATTTTTTTATTTTCAAAATAGTCTTAAATTGTCAGATTATTATTTAAGCATTATTAGCTTGTTATTAAATTAAAATTTTAATAAGATAGATTGCATTGGGGTCTAGTCTGGACTAGACTTAATGACCATTGATCAAAGCCATAATAAGATATATAATGAATTAGCAATTTTTTTTCTTTTAAAAGACAAACTGAAAATGTTCAGCAGTTTATTTAAACACAGTTCTCAAAACAGTCTAGTGAATCAGGCCTCTATTGGTATGCAAAAGGATCTCAAAATAATTGTTTAAATTTAACAGTCAAAGTCTTCAGTTCTCTCCTCAAACTGTTACAAGTATTCCTTTCTCCAATCCTTTATAAAGCATCCATTTTTATTTGTAAATTAAAGCCAGAAAATTAAGATTACATTTGTAGCCAAATGTTCCATTTCTCATTAATAACTGAAAGTTTGACATCACCACCTTCAGAACAGCCCTATGAGGACGAGTGCGCTTTTGTGAGGCCTCTATTAAACTGTAACACTATTTTCCTTATTTGCCATTTATTGCATTCTTTTAGAATATAGGCTTTTCAAAAACAGCTAGCCCATCATCCTTTGTAGCTCCTGAATATATATATATATATATATATATATATATATATATATATATATTTTTTTTTTTTTGCTGAGGCGATTAGGGTTAAGTGACTTGCCCAAGATCACACAGCTAGGACATGTTAAGTGTCTGAGACCAGATTTGAACTCAGGTTCTACTGACTTCAGGGCTGATGCTGCTCCTGAATATCTTACAATAATTTTCAGGAGTCAGTCAAGACAAGCATTTATTACTTTTATTGTTTATTATTTTGGCAAGGCAATAGGGTTAAGTGACTTGCCCAAGGACACAAAGCTAGTAAGTGCTGAGAGTCTGAAGCTGATTTTGAACTTAGGTCCTCCTAAATCCAGGACCAATGCTAAGACACGCACTTATGAAGCCCTTTAGTGTGTGCTTTTTTCTTTAATTGATAAATTATAACTTTAATGTTTGCAAGTAACATAAAAAAACACTTATGGTTCTACTAAAGCTTGACAATTTTACATAGCAGAAAAAGGTTTTACAATTGCATTACGTTTTGCATAGACACTTGTTTGTCGTCTATGTATTTAACATAGTTACAGCTATATTGCACAGTTTGATGGTACAGTCTGACATCAGAAGATTTATCTTCCTGAATTTATATGTGGCCTCAGACACTAGTTACATGGCAGCTATTTGCCTCAGTTTCCTCGTCTGTAAAATGAGCAAGTCACTCTATTATCTCTGCCAAGAAAACTTAAATGGAGTCACAAAGAGTTAGTTAAAACTGAAACTATTGAACAATAAAAACATTAAAACTCTACTGGTGGGGCAGCTAGGTGGCACAGTGGACAGAGCACCAGCGCTGAAGTCAGGAGAACCTGAGTTCAAATCTGGTCTCAGACACTTAACATTCCCTAGCTGTGTGACCTTGGGCAAGTCACTTAACCTCAATTGCCTCAGCAAAAAGAAAAACAAAAAACAAAAACAAAAAAAAACCTCTACTGATTATTAAAAGACAAAGTAAAAATAAGTCTTGTCCTCAAGAAACTTTTAAAAAAGATTCTTTCAATCAATGTTTCATTCTATAATAATAAAGGTACTATTTACATAACATTTCAAAGTTTGTCGATTACTTTAAACATATTGCTTTATTTGATCCTCATTACAAACTCATACCCCTTTTTACAAATGGGAATATTTAAGCTCAGAGTGAGTTAGTGTTACATGAGTAGGAAAGTATCTGAGGTAAAATTTGAGCTTAGGTTTTCCAGTTTATCCTTCTATCTATTATACCATCCCATCTTTCTATTAGTCTAAAAAGCTTGACTGGGGCAGAGATTTTATCTAAATTTTCTATCTGCCCATTGCCTAGCAAAAAATGTCCTGCACAATTGATTGCAGCATTCATTAAATACTGCAGTATGATTGACTTCACATTGGAAATTCATAGTTCTATTGTCCAAAAAATTGAAAAAAACTTCAAGATTTAAAAAAAAATTAAACAAAGATTGGGAAAATAAAGTAGCTTTTAATAGACAAAATTATATCAGAGTGTTAAATAGCTTTATATCTTGCAAATTTATACATTCTTTTAGGCTGTAAAAGTTAAAAAAGAAAGATTCATGATCTCATGCTTCTTTCAATGTCATAAAAGTCGAAAAAACTTAAACAGAATCATAATCTCATGTCTTCTAAGGAAATAAAACCTAATTGAACGGACTTTATAAGTAAATTAAGTCAGGTTTCTAAACTACATCTAGTATGTTCATAGTGGATTGATTGAGAGGAAAGTATTTATATGTCAGAAAACCTTAAAAATTATTTAATCTCTGTTTGCCCTACTGGAGGAGGAAATGGCAAACCACTCTAGTATCTTGCCAAAAAAATCCCATTGGGTATAGTCCATTGGGTAATGAGAATCGGACACTACTGAATGACTAAATAACAGCAATCACAAAGACTTGTAGCAGAGGAATTTTTCCAAAAATTTTTTTAGGGGAGGTTTTGTAGATACTGCATTTTCTTCTTCTTCTCATTTGATTTCTTATCTCAGGAATGTCCCAAATCTTCCTTTAACACTGTTGTTTCATGAGTTAGATTTTAGTCAGGTCAGATTGATATTAGCAGAAGACAGACTTTCAATTAACCTAAATTTATAGGAGAAATGACATTAAGTTCTGAATAATAAAAATTAAGAAAAAGGAAATAAAAAAATTTACATTGGAAGGGAAATAACTATAGTGATATAACTAGTATAGAACCTTCCCTCTTCCCCAACAAAAGCAATAATGAAAAGCTATGAATCACTGACAATCATATTTTGCTTTCTCTCTTTATTCTTTTATTGAGACTCAACATTATATCTTATCAGTGTTCCAGAAGAATAAAGATTCTTCAGGACAGATTTCTAAGTTAACTAAATCACAATTTTATAAAGCCTTAGGATGATCAATTAATATATATTAAATAAATTAATATACATTGCAGATGTTAAATTTCTCAATTAATTTTTTTACTTTTTGTTTAATAGTTTTATGAATGACCCCCATTAAAACATCATTTACCAATATGTATATTCGGCACAGATTTTTTTCTGTCTAATGAAAGATCTTGCATTACTGACTATATGAACCAGAGACCATTGTTCTTGGTTTAAACACAGAAGTTATGTCATGAGCAATGGAAAAGTTTTCTCTTGATTATTCTAGCCATATGTGCTCACTTTTATTCCAGAGGGACTTCTGCTGGAGGTAAGAGAGTGGTTTAATCTCCACGCTCATTTAATCCTTGACATATTTGCTAAGATGTGCAATTGTGAACATAGTTTTTCAGATGGCAATAACTTTCATCTAGTGTCAACCAAAGCCAAGATTTGAATAATTTTGTTTCTCAAGATCATTCCCAAGAGCTATCCAGCTGGTGTGCTTGAAATCAGTATCAAATTGGAATTAAAAGAGGGGGAAAAGTGATTCTTTTTTTTTTCATCATATCCACATTTTAAACACTTTAATTTTCATTCTGAAAAAAAGAGAAAGATTTCCTAAGGGAGAGACATAGAAGGAAAATATTTCAGTTTCCACAATTACTAATTGATTAAGCACACAGCAATTTTTGAGATCTCTGAGCTCTTTCAGTTGCAATGGTAGTAAGATATAGATATGCAATAAACTAATACTGTAATTGTGTGTGTGTGTGTGTGTGTGTGTGTGTGTGTGTGTGTGTGTGTGTTTAGTAATAGAAGTGATTTGGATAAAATGATCTCTGGATGATGCTATCACTTCTAATATGTAAACATTTGCCAAATTTTCTTGATTCTACCTTTATAAACCTCTCATATATGCATCCTTCTCTCCTTTGAAACTACCACTTGTTGCCATAATTGCATTCATCACTTCACGCCTGGACTACTTTTAGCTTTTTTCTTGAATTCCCCTTGTTTATCATACAGCCACCAAAATGATTTTCCTGAAGTCATTCATCCCTCTCTTCTATTCTCTAAAAATACCAGTGGTTTCACATTACCTCCAGGATAAAACATTAAAGTCTTCTGTTTAGCAATTAATGGCTTTCATAAGCTGTTCCTTTTCTATTTTTCCATTTTCTTAGACTATACTATTGTCCACTTCTTGTCAGAGAACACAAATTCTTTTGCTGTTCCTCATATAACATACTCCAGACTTCTGGCATTTTCACTGTCTCCCATATTTAGAATTTTCTTTCCTTTTCATCTCTGCCTTCTGGTTTCTTTTAATTATTGTGTAAATTGTGTAAAATCCCACATTATTTAAGAAGGATTTCCCAATCTGCCTTCATTGATAATATCTCCAATTCATTCTGTATATATATGCATATATGTGTGTATACATATATATAGCATTCAAATACAATGCATACACACATACATACATGTATATATGTCTATATACATGTGTGTATGTAATATATCATGTTTGAATTTTATCTTTTCCATAATATAAGCTTCTTGAAAGCAGGGGCTATTTGTTTTTCTTTCTATCCTCAGTGCTTGAATACAATGCTTGTCACATGGTAGGGGCTTAATAGACATTTATTGACTTGACTTGATTTGATTTGACTTGCTGTGTGAAAAAAGACAGTTTCCTAGGACCAAAAAGGTAATTTATAATTTGAAGTTTTTGCATTATTTTTTTCTTTAAAAATGAATCTTAATGTGAAATATCAGTGGGCCCATAATATATTCCATGATATATTGCTAAATCTGGGAAGAATCTGGTAGTCATGGTTGGCACTTGTGATTGAATGGAAAGACAAGATGGATATTGCCTAATTGAATTTTGTAATAGAAGCTAAGTTACAGGCTTTCTTTTTCATGTTGGCTTGCTTGGGAATTGAGAAATGTCACCTGAATCTTACTCCTTTTAGTCGTAGGCCTTAAATAGTCAAGTTTTCTTATTGAGAAAATTTTAGGAATGTTTTAAAAAATCCTAGATATGAATAAGCAGCCTAAGAGAATGAAATTTGCCATGGAGAAAGGGAAGTAAATTGAAAATGCAGGCACAGTAAAAGTCATGGGAGATTAACCATAACTTTTGCCACTTGTAATTAAACTGTGGAAAATTAATGGAATGAGGTTGAATTTATTTGTATCTTAGGGGGATGAGAGAGGAAGGTTGTTATAGAATAGAATCTTTTTTTTTAAATTAAAACTTTTTATTTGCAAAACTTATGTATGGGTAATTCTTCAATATTGATCCTTATAAAGCTTTCTGTTACAAATTTTCCCCCCTAGTCCCCATCCCTCCCCCAGATGGCAGGAAATCTATTACATGTTAATTATATTAAAGTACTTGACAAATTGATTTTAATGGAAATGTTTTGTATAAATTTTGTATAATTTTTTGATTTCTTAATTGTGGGTGGAGATAAGGGAGATAACATACAACTCAAAAATCTTAAAAATAAATGTAAAAAATTGTTTTGAATGTAACTGGGAAAAAAACACTAAATAAGTAAATAAAAAGAATTAATTATTTTTCTTTTTCTTTCTCTTTCTGCTTTCGCTTTTCTTCTTCTCCTTTCCCCTTTACTTCCCTTTCCCTTTGCTCCCTTGCCATTTCCTGTTCTTCCATTTTTTCTTTTCCTCTTCTGTTTCTGAACTGAGTTAATTTATCCCTCTGTAAACAACTTAGAAGCCCTCCACTACTGAAATTCAACATAGTGGTGTCAGGCAATTCACGTACTTAATTGGATCAGAATTTCCAATTTAAAGGATCCACCAGCATCAGCATCCCCCAGTTGCATGATCATAGCCATGTGTCAACTAGATCACTCTAATCTAATTTTTTTAAATTTAAAATTGTCATGTTATTTTCTTAAACATTTATTATTCTAATGAAAATATAAATACATCTATTTAAATGTATTTTACAAATGTGTGAAGCAGTGGTAACTGTGGTGAACAATCTCAGCCTCTGCAGACTGGAAGACCTAGCCTCGGGTCTTGTCTCTGAAACACAGTACTTGTATAACTCTGGGCAAGTCATTAACCTCTTGGTGATATCTAAGATTGCAAATTAAAGTTGTTGTTATTTGTCTTTTGTTCTGGAAAGGAGCAGGACATCTGAGAGGTGATGCCCTGACACTCAAGCCATTAAGTAGGGCAGCTAGGTGACCTGAGTTCAGATCTGACCTCAGACACTTACTAGATCACTTAACCCAGATTGCTTTCCCCAAATAGGAGATACCTGTGGTAAAGTTGTTCTAAGTTAAAAATGAATAGCTGATCTCCCTCGATGAAAGAATTTTCACACCAGAAGTTCCTTACCCAAATGAAATCACAGCTCTGAAGTATCTAGGCCAAAAATAAATAAGTTTTTTTGAATACACTGTTTTGAAGGAAAATTCTAGTTGGAAATGGCTTTTATTTTGTCTTATCCTAAGCTTCTAGCTACACATTTTTCTTCCCCCCCTTTTTTTAAACATTATTATATTTAATGTTTCTTCTATGATTTGCAATACCATTCAATTTGTGCATAGCACAAGCAAGAATTAAATCAATAATAATAATATTTAAGAATATTAGATATTAGAATTTTAATAAAACATAGAAATCTTGAATAGCTAATATGCTATGGAATTATTTTTGCTCATTCATCCATCTCCTACTAGATATACCTATTAAGAGCAATAGAAATGTATGAGCAATTGTCCATATTTAGCCTTGACCCAGATTTGACATACTGTTCTCCAGCCATTTTTCTTCCATGCTACTCTGTGCATACTTTTTTTGCACCATTTCAGACATAATCCTTCCTTTCATAGCTAACTCTGTGAACAATAATCAAATGAAGACTAATATTGCTTGAAAAAAAGATGAGATCAGATGTCTCTCCCGCCAACTCACCAAATCTGTGTATCAGGAAGCGCCTGATCACCATTTCCTTTTATTAAAGTGTGGTTCCTTGAAGTCAGGAATATTTTTGTTTGTTTTGTATTTATATTTCCAGATTTATGTATAATACCTGAAATATCATATAAATGCTTTAAAAAATTTATTCTGGGTTTGGACAGAGCTCTTGGTTTGGAGTTCAAATCAAGCTGAGTTCAAATCTGGCTCTGTCATATATTTCTTGTACAACCTTGCATGAATAATTTCTCCTCTCTTGACCTCAGTTTTTTTAACTATAAAATGAGGATTCTAATTTCTTTTTTATATCTAAATCTATGCTTCTAATCCTCTTATGTGAAAAGAGAAAGTCTTTAATACCAAGCAAAGAATTATTAACTTTTTTCAATAGACAAGAGGGATGTACTGAAGATTTATGAGCAGCAAATTGATCAATATGGACATATATGACAGCTATATGGACTACAGATGGTACAAAGAGGTAAGTAAGAAGATCCCCAAGGACACCATTGAAATAGTTTGGCTGGGTAGCAACAAGATTTTGTAGCAAGGTTTGTGGATGGGGGTCCAGCTTCGATACTGATTAGCACTGAAGCTTTAAACTTTTCCATTTTTCTAATTTGGTACATTTTGCCCCTTCTCAGGCATCCAGGTTTCCCTTTGTTCCTGGAGGCTCATCATACCAATGCCAGACTTAATGCAAATACAGTCAACTTTAGTTCTATTACATCTCAGATCTTAACTTAGCCTCTAGCTTTAGCCTCCCCAGCAGTAGGGACTAGAAATTTATATTCTGATGGAGGAAGATTGCTATAAAGAGAGGAGTAGTGAAGTCTTTTGGGGGCAAGGCTTTCGAGGAGGAAGTAGAAAAGTTGGGAGAATGTGAAGTGAAACTGCAAATGAAAAAAGGACAGTCCAGAGGTCCTATGAAATGGGGACTTATCCATAGTCACATATTTTGTTAGCTAATAGCTGTCATGATTTATACATGGATTCTTTGGTTCCAAATCCATTGCCCTTTCCATTTTACCCTAATGTATCCAACTCAGAAAAGCCTAAGGTTATTGCAGTTTTGTGACTTTGTGAGGGAAAATGATTTTTTAATTTTGTACATGTTGAGTTTGAGTTGCTTCTAGAACATATCAGCAGGGGTCTCAAGCATACATTTGAAAATGTAGGATTAGATTCATGGGGAGGAGTTGCGGTTAAAAATATAGGTTTGGGAAGTAGATTTCTGGGAGCCAAGATGGTGGAATAAGCAGTAAATCAATGTAAATTTTTATATTCATCTCTAAACAACCATAAAAAGTACCAAAAGACAAATCCTCAAACAACAGACTCAGCTAAAAGATAGGGTGAAATAATATATTAGCTTAAGAAACTTGGAAAATTAGCAAGGTCAAATCCTCTTCAAATAAAAAGGGGAATGCAGTCCAGGATAGGAAGCATCCCAGCAAGTCAGTTGCACATCTCACCTTAGCAAACCAGTAGGAGATCCTGAGCCCCAAGGTGCTGGAGCAGGCAAACACCAGTACCAAGACCTCCCATGTGCCTTAGTGTAACCAGGGAAATGGGCAAACTCCAGCTCTGAGGACTACTATATGTAGTAATGCCAAACAAACACACAACCTCCAATGATCAGACAGCCATGTACTTCAGTGTAGACCTAGGCAAACAGGCAACCTCCAGCAACCAGAATGTCTCGTTTCATGACACTATTTAACAAGAAGATTAAAGTCATACAAAAAATGTGAACTTGTTTGATTCCTTTGAATGATTCTGTCCTCATCCATTCTTTCCAGTATCTGAAATAGTTCACTTCCTTGCCAAACACATTTTTGTATGACTTCAATCTTCTTGGTAAAACACTATCATACTTAGGGTACTCCTTTTTGCACATCGATTCTTCTGTTTTCTTGTGTTAGTAGATTTCCCTCCCTCCCCATTCTTATAACAAAATCTGTGAATATTTTGCAAAATGTGGATAAATGTCTCATTGGTTGTATTTGGAGATGTCAATGCCACTCTTATCAAGTTTATCATATGAGAGAAAGCAGCTAAAGTGCCTTGCTAGAAATTCATTTGACCATTTGGATACATTTGAACCAATAATTATGAATCTTGTCTGTCCCCACCTCTTTCTAAGTTTTTTGCAGAGAAACCAGATTTCGCCACTTGCCTTAATTGAACTCTTGTATTTGTTATTTTGATGGTTCAGTATGTTAAAACTTTGTTTCTCCTTCATAATCCAAGTTATATTTTCATTGTGTTGTACTTGTTTGGTCATATAGGAGAAATTATCCACTTTGTCCTCCTTTTGGAGTTTGGTATTGTCCCAAATGTTTTTTCTCCTCAAGTTTTTATTGTAGTTTTTTAAAGTTGATTGACATTTGTCTTGGTTAGAATTCTTGTGTTTCTTTAGTATTCTAACTTTTATTTCCACTAACTGATTAAAGGAATTTAAAGTATAAAACTTAACTAAAGTATCTATACTTTTTTTTCTGAATTCATGTCTGTATGTTTCTTTTTTATTGCTTCCAATTGAGTAATTTGGTATTCAAGTTTTCTACTGTTTATGCCATATAGATATTGATGCACAAGGCAATTAAGTGGCAATGTGCGTAGAACACTGGGCCTGGAGTCAGGAATACATGAATTCAAATCCAGTCTCACATAATTTCTAGCTTTGTGACCCTGAATAAGACAGTCAACTCAGTTTTCCTCATTTGATATATATAAAATGAACTGGAGAAGGAAATGGCAAAACACTCCAGTATCTTTACCAAGAAAATCCCAAATAGGGTCATGAAGAGTTGGATGTAATTGGAATGAATGACTGAACACAATACCACTGGGTTCAATATTATTTTAGTCAAATGAACTAATAGATCATCATGTATCTTCTCCAAAGGACTACTGAAATTTCACGCATGTTCCCTTGTTCTGGGCTGCTATTATATTCAACTGAAACAAAGAAAGAGGGAAAGAATAGATCAAATGTAGTATCTCTGTTTTAAAAGAGGCAAGAGTGTATGTGCCTCAATTGACCTCTCAATCTGCTAGAACAGGGATTTTTACAATAGATTCCGGGAAGCTATGAATTTGAATAGGGAAAAAAAAAATTACACCTTTATTTCAATAGAATTAGTTTACTTTGTAATCCTCTATATTTTAAAAGCATTGTTTTGAGAGGTCCATAGACTTCATCAGACTGCCAAAGGGTTTGATAACAAAAAAAATATTAAGAACCCCTACCCCAGAGAAATTTCCATGGAACCAGTAATTTTCCCCAAATTAATCAAGGAAAATGATGACTAATTGAAAGATTCTTTCCTTAATTTTTTTTCTTCCTACAAACCCTGTTTATACTCTACCATCAACTCAATTCTCCAGCTGTTTGCTAAGATTAACTGAAAAAAAGTTTTTTTTTTTTATGGAAATTAAGAACTGGAAAGAAATTGAGAGATCAGTCTATTCTAAATCTTTTATCTGCTCAATGCTGATAACTGGAGAGTAAATCATTAAGTGCCTAATGATTTTACAGATTTTAGGATTAAGATCTCAAAAAGGACCTTAAAGATAATCAAATTCAGTTCTTTAATTTTACAAAGGAGGAAATTGAGAATAAAGAAAGGTGGAGTGACCTTCCAAAGATCATATATATATATATATATATATATATATATATATATATATATATATATGATCCAAAGATCATATAGGCATCAATTATCAGAGTAAACTGATACAGATAAACTGATTTGGACTGAGATCATTTAACTAATATTAAATATTCTTAGATTGAAGGACTATGGCATTAGACTTATGCTTTGAGAGAATTCTTTTGGCAGCTATGTGGATAGATATTATGCACCATTTAAACTCTTGTAAATTAATTAATTTTTATGTTTAGAGGATGGATTAGAGAGGGGAGAGAAAAGAAATAGAGATACTAATTAAAAAGTTAGTGTTATAATTCAAAGTGATGAGGTCATGTACTAGAGCAGTAGCCAAGGAGAAAGAGAAGGGTACCAATCTGAAAGGTATATGTCTTAGCTTCACAATAAATGGGAAATGATTGGATGTAAATAATGAAAAGAGAATAGAGCTGAGGATGGATTTGAGATTACAAATATTGAAATAAATGATAATTCCATTTTCGACATGCTGATTTTGAGATACCTATAGGACAGCCAGAATTCAGATATCAGATGGAGTACAAGACTTCCGAGGTCCCTTCCAATTCTGTGATTCTATTGTATGGGAGTTGTTAAAAGTGAGAAATTATTGTAGATTGGGATAGTCTGGCATGGTTTAATGAAGGAAGGGGAAGGAATTTAAACTGAAATTCTAAAGAATGGGAAACATTTTAATATGACTTTTTTAGGCCAAAAAAATTATCTGAAGGAAAACATAAGGCCAGACTAAGCTAGGAATTTTTGAGAAATGAATAGGTTAGCTAGACTGAAGAGAATTCACATAAAAAATTAGTAGAAATAAATGTAAGGCTGACAAAGTATGTTGAGACTTGAGTTTGCAGAACCTTGTCCCCCTGATAAGGAGTTCAGATTTTATCCTATTGTTGGTAACTGTCATTGAAGCCTTTTTTCAATCCTGTCTCCTTTTTGGGAGATTTTCTTGCCAAAGATACTGGACTGGTTTGTCATTTTCTTCTCCAGTTCATTTTACAGATGAGGAAACTGAGACAAACAGAATTATATACTTGTTCAGGATCACACAGCTACTAGGTATCTGAGGCTGGATTTAAACTCATATTTTATTGACTCCAGTTCAGGTACTCCATACATTATCACCTACCTGCTCTAATTGGTAATTGGGAGCCATTAAAATGGCTGAGAAGAGGAATGAGGTAATCAAAGGGTATTTTAGCAAGATTAAGTGATAATATGTAGGGTGAGTTAGAAGGAAAAAACCAAAATGAAATAATTTGGTTATTTTTCCAAATATTTGATATTTATTCTATTATGACATTTTCCATTCATTCATTTTCAAAGAATCACTAACAGTATACTTTTTATCTCCACTTTAACTAAATAAGAAAATGTAGAAGACTAAACTTATTTTTTCCCTTCTCACCAAAAAAAAGGAAAAAGAAAAATTAAGGTATAATAATTGACTTTTGAAAATAATCTTTTGCTTTACAAAAAGATTCAATGTAAAATTTAACAATTTCCTCTTTGCAAAAATATGATATTGTATTTGAAATGTTCTGTTTACACAGAAATTTTTGGCAACATGAATCTTATTTGAAGCAAGATACACCTCTGTTATTGCATGTATTCATTGTAAAAGTATTCTTTATATAATGATGGCCATGTGCAAGATAAATTGTAGGTAGATGAACTGGAGGCAGAAAGTATGATAAAGATACAATTTGACAGGCTGCTTTTTCTTCTGCTGTACTGGGAAGCTGCCAGCTCCATATAGGAGTTATTGCTGTCACCATGGCCCTTAGTGACACTGATATCCAAAAGCAGATATGATAGAGTTCATTGAATAGGAAGCAAAGAAGGCCAAAGAAAAAGACTCATAGGAAACATTGAGAAAAGTTTCTTTTGCAAACACAGACTGATGATAATGGAACATTATTAGAAGGAGAAATAAATCAACCAGTAGAAGAAAATTTGGATTTCCAACTTGATGAATCAAGTCTTTAGAGGCAGAGATGAGTTTATTTCTGACTTATTAAATTAAGCAAACAGAGACTTTCCAAGATAGTGAAAAATACAACCAGGTATCAGGTACTTTGGGATGTGTGCTTCTTTGGGGTTTATAACAATTGCTTGAGCAATGAATAGTTGTCCATTGCAAGAAAGATCTCTCTCTGTGGTCAGGACTGCAGTACAAAAACCAATCTATATGTGCAATATTGTGAGCGCAAAAGATGATCAAGTTGATCAGGAGACAAACCCGGCATAGGAAACAATTGGAGGCATTGAGATCTATATTGCAGATCATAAAATAAGTTTCTAATACCCCCAAAGTAAAATGAATCTTATAGCTTGACAAATGGTGCCAGAAGTTTATAGAGCTCTGTTTGGGACTATTGCCAATAGAAAACTTTTGGACTAATCCTCTGATGAGGTAGGATTCATTCTATCTTCTGTATTGATTAATTTTACAAGTTTCTTAAAATTAAAGAAACAACTATCATTCCACTTCCACCTCCCCTTTTTTTTCTTTTGATGCTCTGACACTGTCTTTTATTTTCTACTGTGTCTAAGTGTTAACTTTGGGAGAGGATTTCTGGAATTAAATTGTCAAGAAGTAACCTAGTTTTCCAGAAGTGACTAACTTGTAGTTTACATTCTAGGGACAATGGGAATACATATCAGTTGCATGGTTTTCACTGAGAATCATTTTATGATTTGCCTTAAATTGGAGGATGCCGTAGGAAGTATGACACCTCTTTGTATTTGGTTTCTATAGGTTACGTTAATATGCATAAGGAACATGCATTTTCTCACTTGTACCTAGCCACTTGTCTGCTTTGAAACTCATTAAATTTGATATTCAACTTATTTTGAAAAGAAAAAAATGATTCAGCATTTTGCTTGCCACTCCTCACAATTGGTTGTTGGCTTGGGCAGTGGGGATGTGAGATAGGTCAGGGTACTGCCCAACCCCTGAAGACACTGCTTTTGTTTCTGTGGGGGCTGCTTGTTTCCAGTGAAGGCAGTTGTGCTCAGGACTGTCAGGTTGAAGCCCACAATTTTGAGTTTCTTTCTATAGGTGAGCAGATTGTAGGGCAGTTCCTGCAGGATTAAGTGGTTGCAGTGTATGAGCTTCCATATCCCAAAACAGTAGTACTGAAAAGGGTATGGAGCAACTAATGTGCTCAACAGTAGGAGAAGGAGCAGGAGCAGGAGCCCAGGCTGAGGCAATAGCAGCATGGCAGAAGTCCTCATCTAGGCAGCAGCTAGAGTCCTGGAAAATGGAGGGTGTGGAACCACAGGTTCTGCCTTCATTAAGGAAGCTAGAATAGGGGTGGGATGGGGAGACAGAATAAAGGTAGTGGTTTCTCTCAGGAAGTTAGTTGGATCAAGAAAGGAGGGATCAGCATGGACTAAACTGGGCTGACTTGTTTCTGTCTAGCTAGAAGTCCCATTTGGTACCTTGGGAAATTGGGTGAGTAGGGATGGTTAATCTGTGTATTGATGATATACTTCTTTTTTTTATTAAAGCTTTTTATTTGCATAACATATGTATGGGTAGTTCCTCAGCATTGATCATTACAAAGCTTTGTTACAAATTTTACCCCCAGTCTCCTCCCCTCCCCTAGATGGCAGGATATCCACTACATGTTAATTATGTTAAAATACTTGACAAATCAAATATATGTATACATATTTCCACACTTACCTTGCTGTGGAAGAAAAATCGTATCTACAAGAAAAAAAATCAGAGAAAGGAAACTCAATGCAAGCAAATATCAATAGAGAGCATGAAAATATTATTTTGTGGTCCACATTTCATATCCCTCTCTCTGGGTGTATATGGCTTTCTTCACTGAACAATTGGAACTGGTTTGAGACATTTCATTGTTGCAGAAAACTATGTCCATTAGAATTGATCATCAAATAGTATTGTTGCTGTGTATAATGATCTCCTGGTTCTGCTTGTTTCACTCAGCATCAGTTCATGCAAGTCTCTCCAGGCCTCTCTGAAATCATCCTTCTGGTCGTTTCTTACAGAACAATAATATTCCATAACAGTCATACACCATAATTTATTCAGCCATTCTCCAATTGATGGGCATCCATTCAGTTTCCGGTTTCTAGCCACTACAAAAAGGGCTGCCACAAACATTTTTGCACACATGGGTCCCTTTCCCTCCTTTAAGATCTCTTTGGGATATAGGCCCAATAGAAACATTGCTGGGTCAAAGGGTATGCACAGTTTGATAACTTTTTGAGCATAGCTCCAAATTGCTCTCCAGAATGGTTAGATCTGTTCACAGTTCCACCAACAATGTATCAGTGTCCCAGTTTTCCCACATCCCCTCCAGCATTCATCGTTATCTTTTCCTGTCATTTTAGCCAATCTGACAGGTGTGTAGTGGTACCTCAGAGTTGTCTTAATTTGCATTTCTCTGATCAATAGTGATTTGGAGCAACTTTTCATATGACTAGAAATGGTTTTAATTTCATCATCTGAAAATTGTCTGTTCATATCCCTTGACCATTTATCGATTGGAGAATGACTTGAATTCTTATAAATATGAGACAATTCTCTATATATTTTAGAAATGAGGCTTTTATCAGAACCATTAAATGTAAAGATGTTTTCCCAATTTGATGTTTCCCTCCTAATCTTGTCTGCATTAGTTTTGTTTGTACAGAAACTTTTTAACTTAATATAATCAAAATTATCTATCTGGTGTTCAATTAAGAGTTCCAGATCTTCTTTGGACATAAATTTATTCCATCTCCACAGATCTGAGAGATGAACTATTCTGTGTTCCTCCAATTTGCTTACAATATCACTCTTTATATCTAGATCATGAACCCATTTACATCTTATCTTGGTATGTGGTGTTAGGTGTGGGTCAAGCCCTAATTTCTTCCACACTAGTTTCCAATTTTCCCAGCAGTTTTTGCCAAACAGTGAGTACTTATCCCAAAAGCTGGGATCTTTGGGTTTATCAAACACTAAATTGCTAAAGTTATTGCCTAGATTGTCCTGATATCCTATCCTATGCTACTGATTGACTGCTCTGTTTCTCAGCCAGTACCAAATGGTTTTGATGACTGCTGCTTTATAATATAGTTTTAGATCTGGTACAGCAAGGCCACCTTTGATGATGTACTTCTTATGGGAAAAATTCATGCTGTATTCATGGATTTTGCTACTTATGGCCTTCTAAAACCAATTAATGACCAGTACTAAGGTACCAATATACTCCTGTTTATTATTCACAGCAAATCAGCAAGTAAGACCTTTAGTCCTGGTTCAGGAGAGGAGCAAATCAGTGGGGCAGCTTTCAGTCGAAACTCAGAAGGCTAACTCTGGGAAACAAGGCTGTTTCCTGAAAAAAGCAGGCAATGCTACTCCCTACAAACATAAGAGGCCCCTGTGCTCAAAGCCAGGGCTCAGAACTACACAGGAAGCTTAGGACAGCACTACCTTTACTTCAGGAGCAGAGCTTCATCTTAAAAGGAAAAAAAAATAAAAGAGAATGAGCAAGAAACAGAAAATGAATCTTGACCATGGAAAGCTACTATGGTGACAGGGTAGATCAAAACAGAAACTTGGAAAAGGATAGAACATTCATGGAAGCAATCTCAAAGAGTGAGATAAATTGATCTCAAGCCCAAAGAGACTTCTTGGAAATGCTTATAAAAGGCTCAACAAGGCAAATAAGAGAGATAGAAGAAAAAAATGAGAAAAAAGTGAGAGGAATGCGTGAGAGAGAGTCAACAGTTTGGAAAAGGAAGGAAAAAATTGAGTGAAAAAACAAATCCTTAAACAGTAGAATAAACCAAATGGAAAAAGAGACAGAAAAGATAACTAAAGAAAATCGCACATTAAAAACTAGAACAGAGCAAATGGAAGCTAATGACTTTGTGAGACAACAAGAATCAGTCAAACTAAAAACAATGAAAAAAATGGAAGAAAATAAGAAATGCCTTATTGGCAAAACAGCCAACCTGGAAAATAGATCCAGAAGGGACAATTTAAAAATTATTGTCCTACCTGAAGGCCATGACCAGAAAAAAAAAAAAGAGCCTGGATAGCATTCTACAAGAAATTATTAAGGAAAACTGACCCAATATTTTAGAAACAAGGGGGAAATACTCTTTGAACAAGTTCATGGATCACCTCTGGAAAGAGATTCCATAAGGAGAGACCCAAGGAACATTGTGGCAAACTCAAAAACTGTAATCTCAAGGAAAAAAAGACTGCAAGCTGCCAGACTAAAGCAATACAAATACTGTATTTGCATTTCTACAATTAAGGATATGGAACACCATATTCTGAAAGGCAAGGGACCTGGGGTTACAACAAAGAATTAACTACCCAACAAGACTGAGTAATATGTGTCAGAGGACTACATGGAGCCTTAATGAAGTAAAAGACTTTCAATCATTTCTATTGAAAAAGCTAGAGCTAAACAGAAAATTTAATCTACCAACACAAGATTCAAGAGAACCATTGAAAGGTAAACGGTGGAAAAACATATTTAGGAATTAAATTGTTTACAACATCTGTAACCCTTGAGAACTGTATCTGACACAGGGGGTGCATCACACGATAGAGGGTATGGTTGTGAATGAATTCTGATGTGATGATATCAAAGAAAAACACATTAAGAGGTGAAAAATAGTCTGTACTAGAAGATGAGGAAAGAGGAGGTATAATGAACAAATTAGATTGCATGAAGAGGCACAAAAGACCTATTACATTCAAGAGAAGAAGGGAGGGGGATTGGGATTGTCTGAAGATTGATCTTATCAGTTTGGGCTCTTAAATGGGAATAACTTAATTATTCAGTTGGGTACAGAAATTTATTTAATCCTATAAAGAAGTAGGAAGAGAAAGAGGAAAAGGAAAGGACAGGATAGAAGCAAGATCAGAAAAAATAGGAGAAAAGGTAAGAGAATGGGGGAAAGATTGATAGAAGATAAGGTGAGTGTATTGGGTTAAACAAACACTACTAAGAGAAGGGGAAAGGCATGATAGGAGATAAGATAATAGGTAGAGTGGGAAAAAATCATACAGCATGGAAAGGGAGAACAAAAGTATATACCTGGGAGAAAATAGACTGCAGATAAATACAGAGCATAAAACAGAAGCAAATTGCAAAGTGGATTAAAAAATAAAATCCTACAATATGTTGTTTACAAGAAACACATTTGACACAGAGAGATATAGAGTAAAGGTAAAAGACTAGAACAGAATTTATTATGCTTCAGCTAAAGTAAAAAAAAAGGCAGGGGTAGCAAAAAATTTTATAATCAAATGTAGAGAGCCAGAAATAGTAAATTCTTCCTTTTCAGACCACAATGAAATAAAAATTATGTTCAGTAAAGGGCCAGGGAAAGATTGACTAAAAACCAATTGGAAATTAAATAATCCAATTCTATAGAATTAGTAGGTGAAATAACAAATCACAGAAGCAATTCATAATTTCATCCAAGAAAATAACAATAATGAGACCACATACCAAAACTTATGGGATGCACCCAAAGCAATTCTTAGGGGAAATTTTATACCTCTAAATAGCTATAAGAATAAAATAGAGAAAGAGGAGATCAATGAATTAGACATGCAACTAAAAAACCTAGGAACAGAATTAAATGCTAATTAAATACCAAATTAGAAATTTTGAAACTCAAAGGAGAGATTAATAAAATAGAGATGAAGAAAACTGTGCAACTAGTAAACAAAACTAAGAGTTGATTTTATGAAAAAAAAAAACAAAAATAGATAACCCTTTGGTTAATTTGATCAGGAAGAGGAAAGAAAAAAACTAAATCACCAACATCAAAAATGAAAGGGGTGAACTCACCACCAATGAAAAAGAAATTAAAGTAATAATTAGGAGCAATTTTGCCTAACTGTATGGCAGCAAGTCTGAGAATCTTTTTTTTCTTTTTTTTTGCCTTTTTGCTGAGGCAATTGGGGTTAAGTGACTTGCCCAGGGTCACACAGCTAGAAAGTGTCTGAGACCAGATTTGAACCCAGGTCCTCCTGACTTCAGGGCTGGTGCTCTAACCACTGCGCCACCTAGCAAGTCTGACAATCTAACCAAAATATATGAACAATTGCAAAAATATAACTTGCCCAGGTTAACATAAGAGGAAATGAAATACTTAAATAGTCCCACTTTAAAAAAAGAAGTTGAACAAGTCATCAATGAACTCCCTAAGAAAAAAATCTCCAGGACCAGATGGATTCACAAGTGAATTCTCCCAAACATGTAAAGAACAATTAATTCCAATACTATGAAAATTATTTGGAAAATAGGTAAAGACGGAGTACTGCCAGATTCCTTCTATGATACAAAAATGGCACTGATACCTAAACCAGGAAGGACCAAAACATAGAAAGAAAATTATAGACCAATCTCCCTAATGAATACTAATGCAAAAATTTTAAATAAAATATTAGCAAAGAGATTATAGCAACTTATCAGCAGGATAATACACTATGACCAAGTGAGATTTATACCAGGAATGCAGGGCTATTTCAATATCAGGAAAACTATTACCATAATCTACCATATCAATAATGAAACCAAAGGAAATCATATAATAATATCAGTAGATGCAAAAAATGCTTTTGACAAAATACAGCACCCATTCTTATTAAAACATTAGAGATCATAGATATAAAGAGAGCTTTCTTTAAAATAATAAGCAGTATCTATCTTTACCTACAGCAAGTATTACTTGTGATGTACAGAAGCTGGATGCATTCCCAATACAATCAGGGGTGAAACAAGGATGTCCATTATCACCACTATTATTCAATATTGTAATAGAAATGTTGACATTAGCAATAAGAAAAGAAAAGAAATTAAAGGAATTAGAATAAACTGAGGAAATAAAACTATCACTTTTTTGATATATTTAGAGAATCCTGGAAAATCATACAA
>JAJPUD010018211.1:0-29207 GCA_023553655.1 Myrmecobius fasciatus | reverse complement strand
GGCACCTGAGGCTACAGTCTCTCAGACCCCATGTGGGTCACTGCCCCGGTGGGGAAGAGACGGTGAGGAAGGAGAGAAGGCATTAATCACATCAGGGAAACAAAACAGCAAAGAGCCAGGAATTCAGGGACCACAATCCCCAGCTGTTTGCTCAGAGGCATTACTCCAATCTCTTCAACTGTTTTTCATGCAAATATTATGCTAATGAACATGCAAATGTCCTCCTGAGAATGGAAGGAAAAAAGGGACTTGGATGCTTCTCAGGTTCACTCATAGCTCAGCCAGACCCCCCCCCTTTTTTTTGATGGGTTGGAGAGGGGGTGTTAGTAAATTTACTCCCTCAGAAAAGTCTGCAAAGCAAGAAGAGAAAGAGAGACAAATATTGAGACACAATGACTCAGAAAGCATCACTACAACTAATAGCATTATGGCCACAATCAAAAAATCTCTGTGGATCCTGTATTGTGTATAGCCAAACAGCGATCCATTCGAATTATTCAAGCAAGCTGGCACAGCCCCTGCCTTCTGGGAGCTTCCTTTCTGCCATTTCCACTAACACTAAGCATTTTCATCCCCCGCTGTTTTAATATTCAATGTGATCCTCAACACTTGAAAATTAACTCTCTCTCTCTCTTCTCTGCCACACTGAGCCTTAGAAATGTGAACAATAGTGTGCCACGAAACCAGCAATGTGTCTGGACCTTGCTCATTTGGGGGTATTTTGGTTGATCAGGATTATTAGCTAATCCTCTGGTTAACAATAGACATTAACCTCAAGTCAAACCTTAGCAGGTGTAGTTGAAAAAGCACCTGAAGTTAAGTCAGAAAGCCTGAAGTAGAGACTCAGTTCCCCAATTTATTTGGACTAGGAATTGTACATTTGGGTTTGGGGATCTCCAGGGGTTCCCAAGTTCTCTAAGGGGGTTCTTGAGTAAAAGATATTTTCAAAATAATGCTTATATATTTCAATTTCTAATATATTAAAAATATATATGCACACATATCTACATACATACATATAATTTTTAAGTTTGACAACTTCTAATTGGATTAATCACTTTATCTCTCTGGGTCTCAGTTTGTATAAAGTGAGGATAATGCTGTTTACTTTTATCTACTTTAGATCATAATAAAGAAAATCTTTTGTAAGTCACAAAGTTCCACATAAATGGGTTATTTGTTACTACAAATTGTGTATTGTGTATTGGGTATGCCTTGGGAGCAGTTAGGTGACACAGTGGCTAGAGACCTAGGCCTGAAGTCAGAAAGATTTATCTTCCTAAGTTCAAATTCAGTCTCAGACATTTCCTAGCTGCTCAAGTCATTTAAACCTTTTGCCTCAATTTCTTCATCTGTAAAATAAGCAGGAAAAGGACATGGCAAACCACTTTCTTTGCCAAGAAAACCCCAAACAGGGTCACAAAGGATAGAAAAACATTGAACAATTGTATGTGTATGGTCTTAGGAAGAATATCAAAATAGCAGCAACAGATAGACAGCCCTTGGGCTCTGAGATGAAACTGTTGATGATTCCAGTCTGTGTTCAGAGTGCTGCTGAAAAGGCCAATGTCAACTCGGTGCCCTTCCCATAGTAAATGCCTCGGAAAAATTGTTCTTTGATTAGTGCCTGCAGCCATTACCCAAAGTAACAGTTTCTGTTTGCAAGACTGCCTCCAGGCCAGTCTGAACCTTTCTACAGAAAGAGCACCTCCATTCCTTAACTGACACCAGGTGCCTTGTACTAAACCGGACCTCACGGTAAGTGCTCAATAAATACTTGTTGAATTGGATTGGATTGAATTGAATCGAATCGAACTAAAATGAACGACAGCTGCTAGGACACAAGCAAATAAATGGAAAGCAAGTGAAAGCCTAAGGCCATTGCCACTAGTGTAAACAGTAGGACAGTAAAGTTTTAATCCTGAATAGGAGCCTTAGTAGAGTGTCGTTGGGTAATAGGAAAGGCCTGGTTTCACCCCTTAGCCTCCGCAGAGAACTTCTAAGTGCAAGGAGGCCACATCTCCGGAAGTTCTTCTCTCTTTCTCTCTGTCCATTCTCTGGCTTTAGGTCTGCTCTGCAATTCAACAAGCATTTATAAAATATACTATGTGTTCAGTATTGTACTAGGACAGCTAGGTGACACAGTTGATAGAGTGACAGCCTGGAGTCTGGAAGACCCCGAAATCAAATATGGCCTCAGACACTTCCTAGCTTTCTGACCCTGGGCAAGTCCTCATCTGTCAAATAAGAAGGACACGACAAATCACTCCAGTATTTTTGCCAAGAAAACCCTAAATGAGGTCACAAAGAGTAAGACATGACTGAAACAACTAAATAATAAAAACCAAAAATAAGCATAAGATTAAGTTTATTAAATACTAATCACTTACATGTGCAAAGCACTGGAGTTGCTAAAATGAAACTGCCTCTAACCTTAAGGAGTTTTGTCTTTTTTTTGGGGGGGGGAAGTGAAGAGGGAAGGAGGAATGGTGTCCCTGGTTCTTCTTTGCCTTCAAAGAATTTATAAACTGGTCGGGAAAAAGAGATTGTAGACATCAAAGATTTCTCTTGAGACTCTCCATCTTCACATTCTCATGGTCTCCAGTTTCCTACTGTCCCTAAATCCTGCTATTCCCAATGTTCCTCTATTCCCATATTGTCTGAATAGAGCTCAGAAGACTTCTACTTTTGCCCCAGTTTTGCCCCTAATAAACTATATAATCTTGGGCAAATCATTAATCTGAGCCTGTTTTCCTCTCTGTAAAATCAATCTGGACTAGACAATTTCTAAGATCCTCTGATGCCCCATTGTCCTTCTGTCCTCATGTCTTCTCAGACCCCATACTTGCAGCAGGCATTGACTCCAGAACCCTGAGGATATATCATTTAGTGGGGCAGGTTCAGTGGGCTGGGGCAGTGGGCAGGAGCTGTGCCAAGCCAGGGAGCTTGGCCAGGAAGGAGTCAGCACTGCAGATGCCTCCCCTCTCCTGCTGCCTTGATTAGAGAAATTGAGATGTTAATAATATTCCAAGATGCAAGGTGCTAATTAAAGTTAATTACTGTTTCCTTGTGAAGTAACCTCTCCTCGTGTTTACCAGGAACAAGTCTGCCAGCCGTTCCCCTGGCTCATGCCAATCACACTGCCCGCTGCTCACCCATTCTCCACACCCCTGTGGACTCAGCTGTCCAAGTCCGAGTTCCCAGCCAAACAGAGAATGGCTTGGCCAACAGACCACTGTGCTCACCCCCTCTGTCTAGCCCCATATCAGGCCCTGCCAAGGGGCACAGTGGGCAGCAGGGTTATGGCTAGCCACTGAAGAGTGGTGAGGAAATTTGAGTCAATTTTGATCCTACTGTGCCTTCCCTTCTTCCCTCCTCTGTCTCATTTGTATTTCTTTTCCCAGTCTCAGTTTTTCTACTTTCTTTGGATAAAGCTGAGTTCTCACTCTATTGACTGCCCCTGAGAGTATAGTCACACACATCACACATGCAGCCATATATACAGACACATTCACATAAGCAAATATTTACCTGCCCATAGATTCATGGATGCATGATACCCAAACAGGCTGTATCTGTGATTATGCCCATTTAATTGTATGTGTACAATTAAAATCCCCTCACACTCTCTTCTGAGCCCCCCTTCCATCCTCCCCTTGTTGCTCATCAGAGAAGATATGGAGAGGGAAAGGAAAGGATCTCCCTTGCAGCTGATCCTGTACCCCAAAGAACTATCCAAATTACACCTAGATCAGTTGCCTGTGTGTGTGCATGTTGATAAATGTGTGATTACAGTTGTCTCTGAAGCTACACAGTGTTAGAAGGGGGTAGTTTTTATCCCTTGGGAGCATTGTCCAGTTGCCATAACAACCATTGCAGGTATGAAATTCTGACCTTCCCTAAATGATTGCATGCTCTCTCTCTCTCTCTCTCTCTCTCTCTCTCTCTCTCTCTCTCACACACACACACACACACACACACACTTTTAGCCAATTCATTGGAAGAGATACCTTGTATTTTGGAATCAAGAACTTCAGAAGGAAAAGAGATAGAAAGAACTCTAACCCAAACTTTCTTCATACAAATCTTGTTAAGTAGTCTCCTGGGGTTCAGGAGATCAACCTATAAAAACCAGATAGAGATAGAAGGAATGAAGATATTTGGGAAGGCACATGCACAAAACAGCAGGAGATTGGCTCTGACATGGGATCTTCCTGGCCATCTTTTATTCCATCTCCTGGGGCTTTTGTGTTAATGAGTTAATATTTCTGTCACCTTTGATTTGGAGCAGAAGAGACTCTGGAAGGGCCTTAGGTAGGTAGGAAAAGAGTAAATAATTAAAGGTTCAGGAAACCTCTTACCCCTCACACTCCTCCCTCCCCTATCTTGACCATCTGGCAGAGGATGCCACTCTGACCAATAAGGGTCTCCATAATCAGCAGCAGCTCAGCCTAGCTTTGGGCATTTCCTGTTTATAGGGTTGTTCCCCGGGATAGATGCTAGAGGGGAGACATGGGACTGGGCATGATGCCCAGGAGAGATGGCGCCAAAGGACTCTAAGTAGTCACAGGAAGCCTATTGCCCACTGTGTCTGCCAGACTTCATTGAACATCAGCCCCAGGCCACAGACATCATCTTCCAGCTTAGTCCACCCTCTGACCTTTAAGTCTCTCTTAACCTCTCTTTTAGTCTCTCTTAAGCCTTTTCCCTGGCCCCATTCTCCCAGTCTCTTCCTTAGTCTTGGAGCCATAAAATCCCAGAGCTAAAAGGAACCTCAGAGTTCTAGTCCAAGCTCCACCTGAAGCAGGGATTCCCCTGCATCTGCTGGCACAGTTCTGTTTTCAAAGGAGCTGTTTTTTTCCTCCAGAATTCATCCCTCCCCTTTTCTGCTCCCATTTCTGGCTGTAGCTCCATTACAACCTGAGTACCCCTTCCCCAAATCAGGTTATTATCAAGTAAGCAGAATTCCTTCCTCTCTGCAGGAGTCATTTCTTTAGTATCTCTATTGGGGTCAGTCCAATGTATTCACCTCCCTAGAAGTTCCCCGAGGTAAAGAGTATTCCCGACTCTTTTCACTCCTTCTGAACCTATAAAAGGATCCAAATTCCCCAGCAGAGAATTGAATTCTTGACCCCATATGAACACTATCTTCTTTTCCTTTTCCCTCTTCTTCTCCAAACCTTTTCTCTATCAAGGTTGTACTTTGCCAGTTTCCTAGTGGACTCAGTCTCCCTTTTCCCCCATCACCCAGCTTCCTCACTTTTACCACCAAACATGCTCTAAAAAGATCTCCCCAGTCTCAGGATAGCAGGGCAGTAGGGATGAGAGGGAAAGTTTCTGATGTGAGCATGGAGGAGTGGGGGGCAGAGGGAGATAGAGACTCACTGACACATCCAATTTCATATTACCAAAGTTGGTCAACAACATTGAGTTAACCCTCAAACTAGAACAGAGAGTGAATGCTAAACAATGACAGGGAAGACAGGTTTACTGCTCTCAAGGAGCTTCCAGTCCAATGAGGGCAACCAGATATATAATCAAACAAACACAAACTAGGACAGCAGTCAGGAACTTAACATGTAGGTGTTGCAGAGTGATGTTAGGCAGAATTTAATCAGGAAAGGCTTTCTTTCCAGAGGGACTGAATTGTGAATCTTTTGAAGTAAAGAGTAGGAAAATTCCAATCATGAAAAACATCATGGAGCTGCACAGGTACTACCTAAACACATAGCCAGATATACACATTCAAAAGCAATCTCAGTAACTCCACATCTGCTTGCCCTCCAAACCCATGAAATATTGTCTCCTCAATTTTGCTATTTACTATCCCCTACATAATTCACATCCTGTCCCTATGTCCTCTGTATTTGGGGAACACAGGGTTGTAGGATAAGAGTTGAGAAAAGGGAAAAGCAGATCCAGAAGGTTCAGATAGTCATTAGGCTGGGCTAGACTCAATGATTAAGGATCTCAAAAGACAGAATAGAGCCTATTTACAAGGAAAACTATCCAGAGGCCAGGAAAAAGGAGGGAAAATACAAGGAGAAAGACAAAGAAACAGAAACCGAGAAGGGCTGACTCAGAGAACAATGGAGGGTGAGGAAATGCATTGAGACCCGAGGTAGGGAAGGTACTAAGAGAATTTGTTCACCAATGTTAGGAAGCAAAGTTCACCCCTTACCCTGGTATCCCTTTAAAGCCAAAGAAGAGTTCCCACCATCCAAACCTTATTCCATTCCAGTCTCCACTTACATTTATTCACACTCTATTTGATGCTTTTTTTCCCCTTACTTTCCCTTCACTTCTCACTTCCCTCCACCCCATTGTCCCCAATAGAAATATCCTAACTAAAGGTGGTTTTAATCTCCATGATCAGTTAGTTCAGAAGTTTTAGAAGCTATAACCCAAATTTCTCACCATTGCCTTTTGTCCCATCCTTCCATCAAGTTTTGTCTGCCCTCATCCCACAACCCCTCACATCACCCATAGAACCAGACTCTCCCTGATTCTGCTAGCCTATCTTTCCATGCTCTATCACCCCCAACATCTTCAAGTTCAAATCCCCCTAATCTTTGATCTCCTGTCTTCTCTGTCCCATCCCTATCTCCTTCATTGGTCCTACCCCCAATCACATCTACAAGAAACAGGCTAATACTTTCTTGGAGTCTTGGCTGCTCATAATACAAGGATTAGAATGAGGAGGGAAGAGTGGAAAAATATCTCCCATTCCCCCCAAGTATTGCCTTTGAAAGACAGGGTTTAAAAAATAGAGTGCCTAAATATCTTCCTAGATCTCCCTGTGTCTGTCTTGGGCTCTGTCCCTTTCTGTCTTTCAGTCTTTCCCTGGCTCCTTCTCTCATTTCTAACATCCATGGACCAGACCTTGTGGTTGCCATGGAGACTCAGTGCAGCTAGAGTGTGAGTATGTGTGAGTGAGAGAAAGGAGCTGTGACTGTTTGATGACTGTGTGGGAAATGTATATTCGTATCTGAGGGACTGACTGACCTGTAAGAGATGGGCATGTGTGCCTGTGTTTGTGTGACTTGATCTGGCCTTATTCACTGACACTCAGGACCCACATCAGGAATAAAAATACAGAGATCAAGAGTTGAGACAAGCAGATACACACATTAACATGGCTCCCAATGTTCTGTGAACCCCTTGGAGCAAAATGCTGCCCAATTTCTTATCCATTTCACTTTGTGCCTGAAATTCTACTCAGAACCAAACTGAGTTTGGATCTCTCTGCCCCAGGAAAAGTTGAGTGAAGGGTCCCAGTATGCAGGATGGGACAGCAAAGCCAGCAAAAGCAGCCTCTGCACCGTCTTTCATAGCTCTACTGAAAAGGATTTAGAAGTCCTTTGCTTACCTCAGCAAAGAGGGGGCAGGTGTGGTGGAGCAGGACATTTTGGAGGAGGTGTTTCTTACTTCAGTTAAAGCCCCACCCTATGAAGTGGGTTGGAAGCAGGTCGAGTAGAGCAGCTGGCAAGAGAATTAACCTGGTCAGATGGCCATTTGATAAGAAGCCACCATCACCTCCTTCCAGGGGAAGTAGGGAATCGAAGAAGACAATAGCCCAAGCTAGAGGTCAGAGCAGCAGGCTTGGAAACTCCCCTCCCCCAGACTCCCAGTCAACCAGAACCCTGGACTCTGGACAGACTTTTTTGGAGGCCAAGGATGAGGACAATAGTCTTCTTAAAACTGTTGCCTGACACCTCCCCCTCCCATTTCTATTTTCCTTTCCACCCCTTCCTGAACTTGAGCATCAATGTACAATACAGAGAGTTTGCTCTGGTGGTTGGGGACAGACAAAAGCCACTGGAAAGCTGGATCCAGAAAACAGATGTTACTCTCTCCTAACCTGTTCCTTGCAGTTGGAAAGCTAGTTTTATTTCCTACTTTATTGTCTTCCCCCAGGCCTCCAAATGGGAATATTACAGATAAAGGACATTTTTTTTTTTGGCTCCTCGCTCAGACCCTTTCTAGGGTGCCTGCCTTCAGTTCCAGAGACTGGGTTGGAGGTGGAGTCACTCCACCCTTCTGTCCTTTGGATCACCTGACTCTAACAGGTGTAGCGGGGAAGTGAGAGCATTGACCTAGTCCTTTCTGTCCTTATAGTGACTGGTGTCCTTCCTCCTGCCTTAAGGATTGGATTTCAGTAACTAGAGAATGAAAGATAATTTTTTTTTTGGGGGGGGAGGGAGGGTAGGTGGAGAAATTCAGTCTGAGAATCGACCAGCTCCTATCCCAAGAAGGGAAAGACTTGCACTGGGATCAAGGAGGACTATAAAATTCAGTGATGTGAACTAAACACCCCATCTTTACAAACCCTCACCCTAAGTAATGAGCTATTTGGATTACTACGAAACCAGAGACCCAAGAGAGTCAGGGCTCCAGACTGCAAAGGGACACTGGATTCTGACCCAATCTCAACCCCAGGCCCAGGGGAACTCCAAAAGACCAAGAATGGAGTTGGGTTACATGGATTACGGCGCGGACACCCCCCCCCCCGCCCCCTTGCCGACTTTTCTGGCCCCTGCACCCCTGCTCAGCAGCAGATCTGGGTTTACACGAGAGCTCATCCCAGATTAGTCTTTGCGTTCAGTTTAATCGTGTAGGCTGCCGTAGCTGCTGGACACTGGGATCTCAGGAGAACCATGTGGGGCACCCGGGACAAATGACTGGTGCCATACACAGCGATAGAGAGCTGGGAACTAAGCGACGTAAAGGCAGGAGTCAGCCTGTCCCCACGAGCCGAAGGATCACCCAAGGGAACAAGGGTTTGGAGGGACCCAGATCAAAGGCGGGAGGGGAAAAGGGTGAAGGACAGGACGAGAGTGGGGAAAGCAGAATTTCGTGAAGGGGATGGGTGTGGGGCAGAGAAGGGTCTTAGTTAAGAATGGGGCAGCAGATCAGAAAAAATCTCTGCGAGGAACGCCCTGAAGGCGGGGCTGGATCGGAAAACCGGCTGATCCGGTCGGTCTTTCTGCCTCCCGAGAGTTAAGTCTGTTTACCCAGGAATGGGTAGGGAGGAAGGACTTCGAGAGACCCAAGGGGGGGAGGGGAGCTTGGTTCTTCCCCAACCAAAGGGAGCCTCTCTCCCTGCCCCATTCCTCCGGAATTGAGTCCATCTTCTAATAAATTGCTGTCCTCTCTCTCAAAGTGTGCAATCTGAAAGCAGTGAGGTAACAGCCTCAAATTCCGATTCCCCCGCCCCGCCCCTGGAGTGTCCTAGGTTTCAGCTATCTCCGGGCTCTTCCAGGAAGGTGAACCCCTACTCCTTCACCAACACATAATCCCTTCTAAGACTACTCCGGCCTGTACTTCAAAGCTCCCAAGTGTGACTCGGCCCCTCATCCTTCAGCGTGAGATCACGGAGGGACAAAAAGGCTTTCCAATCTGCGCAGTTAGGGCTGACTGTGGATGACTAGGGAGCTTTATGGCTAACGTTACGGAGCAAAGCAGAAGTACTAAACGGACGAGTGGGGACCGGGAAGAGGTGGGAGGCTGTCAGGGAGAAATCCAAACGTTCCGTAACCCTAGGGATCAACCTGGTTATTCCCTCTCCCACTCCCGATCCCAATCCCGAGGATTCAGATTGGATAGTCTCCAAAGCTAGGCACCTCGAGGATTTCCTCGTAAAGGGTTGGGAATGGGCACAAGGTAGATCTAAGGATGCCAGCGCCACTAACATAAAAATGCCTTTATCCTTAACCCGAAGTGAGCCCTAATTCCTTTCCCTCCAGAACTGCCGTTAGAAGAGGAGTGTGGGGAAGGGCAGGGACTGGAGTGAGCTTTTTTTTTTTTGTACGCTAAAGAGAACGTGCAGTTTTGCCCACCTGGCCTTGCACTCTGTTCCCCTTGGCTCGCGGGTGGATGGCTTGCAGCAAAGGCATCAATGTACATACTTCTTGGAAGGTCGGACCCTTGAGCTTGGTCTGTCCCCCACCCCCACCCCTTCCAGAGCAGGAATAGGAGTAGCCTTTCCACCCTCAGCCCAGCACGTGGGACTGCTGGTCATGTTAAGTCTGTATCTGAACATCGGTCTGGAAGAAATGAATGCGGCCCGGTTTTCACACTTTTATTGTAAAGCTTAGGAATAATTACACAGGTCTCTTCATTGACAGTTCAGCAAACAAACCGGAAACGAACCGAATCGGAGTGGGTATGGGAAGGAGAGGGTGGTGCCTGCGCATGCTCGAGGCGCGGGGTTGAGGGGTGAGGTGCGTGGTGCAAAGGGGGCAGAGAAAGAAAGACAGAGACGGAGAGAGAAATCATTACAAATCAACGGGATTGTGCTCGCAGCGCCGGGGTTGGGGCTGGGAATTGGGGAGGGGGGCCCTTCCCGGGGGAAGCGAGGCGATGGGAAGCGGCACAGACCAATAAAACACGACCCCAGTGTAGGCGCCCAGACACGCCCGAGTTCACCCCCTCCCCCATGCCTCAGTTAAGAGACATGCCCCACCCCCCACTCAGAACCCCCAAGGGGAGACACAGTCTCCCCTTCCCCTCTCAACCCCCCCTCCCATGGGCAGAGACACGACCCCCTCCCCCCAGCCTTCCAGGATCTCTCACTAGGAGAGACACAGTCCTTTTCCCAAAGAAACCCCATGTGGAGACACTCCCCCCACCCTTAGAAAACTTCTTGTGGCCAGAAACTCGGTCTACTCTTGCCCTCCCCCCAACATTCAGAGGCGTCTCCCCCGATCCTAAGAGGAAACACTCCTCAGAGATTCCTTAAGGGGGAGACACAATTACTCAGAAGAGAGGGGGCTCTGTAGGCCCGCCAGCCCACCACCCCAGAGGGGAGAAAAATATAGCCCCCCAGAGACTCATAGGGGAAAGATGTGCCTTGAGAAAGGTGTCTCTGAGAGAAAGAGCCATTCTCCAGACACTCCCCACCCCAGGGGAGAGACATGCTCCATATACACACTCAAGGACAGAGACATGCTGGAGAGACTCCCCAGAGAAGAGGCAGGCCGTAGAGACCCTCACACCACCCAGGGAGGAGATGGGCCCCTCCCAGGAGAGAGACGAACCCAAAGATTCTATGGGGGAGACGCATGCCGCAGGGTTCTCCCCTCTCCCAAGGAGAGTCATGCCACAGAGACATCCCATCCAGAGAAGACACATGCCCCCAGGGACCAGCAAGGGGGAGAGGTATCCCCTCAGAAACCACCCTAGGGAGAAGCATGCTCAAAAATTCTTGAGGGGAGACATGTCTCAGAGACAATGTCTGAGGAAGGGCCCCCAAAGGCCCTTCTTTTTTTCTGCCCCCAATCCCAGGTCATGCCTCAAGAGATATTGGCTCCCCTTCCTTGTCTGGAGAGGAGTCACGGCAGATTGGGTGGGCTCTCCATCTCTGATCCTCTGAGCAAGCTCCACCTGTTCCTACATAAATCTGTACACAAGACAAGGCATTGGGGAGGCTCCATGGAATAAGGACCAACACCGAAGGTCTGCACAGGGCATCCCCCTCAGCCCCCACCCCCCTCCCCACCCCACCCACCTTTGGTTTTACCTCTCAGGTTGCCCCAGAGCAGTGGCAGACCCAGTGCCCCATCCCCTACCAGAGAGTTAGAGGCTCTGGCCTCTTCCCTGCATTGGAGGATGGCTCCTACTCTGTGCTTGTCTGCCCTGGTGGGGGGACCAACCCCTTTCTTTCTGGCTTAACAATTGTGCAAAATGCTCCTCTTCTCCTCAATGCCCAGAGGATCCTCTGGCCCCAGACAGGGGCCCCAGTGCCCTAATGACCATAGAAAGTACCCAAAGAAAGGGAACCCCCAGAACCAATGTGGGGTTCCCAATACAGAGGGACTCCCCCAGATCAAGGCAGAGTCCCTAATACAGAAGGATGCCCTCCCTAAAACAGGCAGAGTACCCAGGACAGAAGGATTCCCTAAGATCAAGGCAGTCCCTGATACGGAGGGATTCCCTAGAACCTAAGCAGGGTCCCCAATGAGAGGTTCCCTAGGACACACGCAAAGTTACCAGTATAGAGGGGTTCCCTAAGACTCAGGCAGAGACTCCAGTATAAAGGAAACAGAGTGCCCGGGGGACAGAGTTGAGGTCTCCCCCCACCTGGGAGGCCTGAATGTCTCCCAAAGTATTATTCCTTCTCACCCCCCCACCAAGGTGCTCATTCCAATTACAACTAATCTTCCTCCCCACTAGTCCAGATTCCTGAAGATAGCCTTCAAGGTCCTGTCCCCAAGGGACTCCTCTCCCCTCAGGCTATGAACACCTACTCTCCACTCTGACATCCACTATTGCACCTGCCCGGCTGTGCAAGGAGAGGGGAAGGGGGAGACCCCTCAATTTTTCCCTCCCTCAATCCCAATCCCACCCACTGGGCCCTAAGTCATAAACCTGAAGCAATGACCTTGGCCAACCACTCAGCTGTATTTCTACCCACTTTCAACTCTACCCCGCCTTCCTGCAAAGTATGTTTGCAAGGAGCAACCCTTGGAGGACAAGGAGAGTCCTTTTTCCCCAGCACCATTACCCAAAAGAGTGTCAGAAACTGGGGGAGAGGGCAGGGAAGAGCAGAGAGCAGGGCAGATCCCTGGCCTTTGGGCTTTTATTAGGGTGAGCTGTGGAAAGAGGAAAGGGCGAGGCGTGCAGTAGGACTTCAGTCCCAGCCCTGGGAGCACAGCCCCCAAAGGCACAGGACCACCCTGCAGCCCATCCCTCTTCCACACTCTGCATCCCCTGAGCCCCATGCCCAAGGCCAAGCTAGTCCAGGGCCCCCACCCTGAGTTTTCATCACACCCCCCAATCTAGGCCCCTGGGCAATAGGGGTATGGCAGGCTGGGCTAGAGTGGGGGGAGAGATGAAGAGGAAAGGAGAAGGTTCTGTGGAGGGAAGAACAGCCAAGGGCCTCTGTATGTTGACAGTGGAAAAACAGGGGTTCTGGAAAGAGCTCCCCCCACCTACAATGGCAGAGGGGCTGCCATGGCTGGTCAAGTTGCTCTGTCCCTACCCTAGTTTCCAAGGCTGTCCAAGGACCATGGCAAGAGGGAGCCCAGGGAGCCCAGCCAGGGGAGAAAGGGGAGCCCCGGGGCTCAGGCAGCCCTTCCAGCCCCCAGAGATCAAAGGCAATGATGGTTTTACAGGCTGAAGGGTTAGTCATGGCAGGGGCTTTTTGTCTGTTTATTTGGGGGTGAGGGAGGAGGTGGGGGTGGGGACAGAAGTGGGACACAGAACCCTTCCCTCCAAGCTGGGGGCAGTGGGCAGCCCAGGATCAGCCCTTCCCCCACCCCTGAGCAAACTTTCCCTTACCTCCAACAGCCTAAGGAGATTAGAGGCACACCATCCCTCACCTCTCACCTTCCAGCTGTCCCCACCCCACCCCCAGGCCGGGGGACCCTTCAAATGACACCGATCTGGAAGCAGGAGGGGGGAGCAACCTCTGCTGCCTCCGCCCACCCACCCCCCCTTCCAGGGCACAGCGCAACAGTTCCAAAAAAATAGAGATTTGTATTAAAAAAAATTAAATAAAAGCCCAGCTCTGCTGATAGGCCAGTGTCCCCCCTCCCCCCTCCCCTTTCCCCTCCCTTTCCAGCTCCGCCCTCATCCCCCGTGGCCCCAGGAGTATTTACAACATGGAACAATAGGGCCAGGGTGAGGAGGGGCACTTCAGCTGGGGAGGGGGGGGGCAACAGGCAGGCCCCCCGCCCCCAGAGGGTCCCTAGACCAAAGACAACAACAACAAGAAAAGTTGCAAATCAGGCAGAAATGGGAACATCATTCCAAGGTCCAAGGTCCATATGTACAGATGCTGAATGACCAGCAGGGAAGGAAGTGGGGGGTGGGGCTGGGAGGAGGGAGTGGGGCAGGCAGGTAGCCTCAGGGCTGCATGAGTGAGGGAGCCCTCCTACCTTTTCCAGTGCCCACCCCCCCAGCCCCACCTTTGGTAACTAAAGCCCTTTGAGCCCCCTCACTTCCCAGACCCTGGCCCCCCCCAAGTACCCCCTTGTGGAGATCTCCAGGGAGGGGTACCCCCCTGCTATCAGAGGCTGAGGGTGATGCCCTGACCTCCTTCCACCCCTCCAGCCACCAAGCAGAGAATGGGTTAGTTAAGGGTGTCATGGCCCTTGGCCTCCCTTCCCTCCCCCCAAGAAAGATGGGGTCGTCCCCTGGAAGTTTTGGGGGGAGGGAATTTAGTCATTGGAAGGGGGCCCACCCAGGACTCCAGCTCTGTGGTGGCTTCTGCTCCCCAAGGCGGGCAGGCTGGGGGAGCCGGACACAGGAGAGGTGCTGAAGGATCCAAGGCCTGGTCCCCTGGTGGGGCAATGTGTCTCCCAGGGTGGGGGCCTGGCCCTGAATGGGGGTGAGTGGAGTCTGCTCCCAGGGAGCAGGGAGGGAGGAGAGATGACCTATGGGAAGTCAGGGACCCTGGGCTGGCTCACCCACGGGACCACTGATGGGGACAGGGGTCCCTGGGCACTCCCTTGGCAGGGGCTGGAGGCAGGGTGGGGCTCACTTGGGGCTCACAGGTAGATTTCGCGCTTGGCCGTCTGGGCAGAGGGTGTGGCCGCCGGCGGGAAGTCCGAGGTCTGGGTGAGAGGGATCTCCTCCAAGGTAGAGTCCTTGCAGGAATCATGGCTACTGTTGGAGAAGGCACTGTACGAGGGCAGCAGGCGGACGGGGGCCATTTTGGTGTTGCGTTCTTCCGGGGGGCTAGGGCTGCCGGCGCCTGCGGGCTCCTGCCCGCCTCGGTCCTGGTAAGGCACGAAGGTGGAGAGTTTGAGGGCGCTGCTCTTGGACCGTCGGCTTGGGGAGGACTGGCCAGGCATCCAGCATGTGTCCGAGTGTCCAAACTCACTGCACTCCCGTGTGCACGTGCCCGTCATGGCTACATCGGGCAAGGGTCGCAGGTCTGAGGGGAGAGCACAGAACTGTTAGAGGGAAGGAAGGACACGCAGCCCCCTGCCTGTCCTTAGAACCCAGATTGTGTGTGTGTGTGTGTGTGTCTGCACACAGCCTGTGGGCTGGACCCCACCTGCCACAGGGCTGTGCCCACTGGTGAAGCTGGCTTGGGGACGCAGTTCAGTCGGCTCAAGGCAGACACAGACACACTCCCCTCCCTTTCATCACCACCCCTGCCCTGGCTCCCCATCCCAAACACCCCGGGGAACAGGAGTTGGCCGCCTGACATCACCAGTAGCCAGTGTGGTTGCTGGGCAGCAGGTCTCCACGGAAATGGCTGGCACTGAGTGAGAAGTTCCTGAAGCAGCTGCCCCCTGTCTGCCCTCACCTGGGGATGGCAGCAGGCAGTGAACCCCACCCTGGCTCCCTTATGGGTCGGCCTCAGGGACGTAGCTGGAAAGGTGGCCGATGCCCAAGAAAGGAGCTCCGCTGGCACCACCTTCCTCTGGCTTGGCCTCCTGCCCAGAGAGGTGCCTGCTGTACCAGCGCTCATTATTCACCCCTAGGAGTGCTAGGGCCCTGACGCACAGGAGGAGAAGGGGGGGAGACTGGAAGGGAAGGCCAAGGACCCAGAAGGATCAGAGGGGGATGGCTTGCAAAATTGGGCTGCTGTTTGGGAAGAATAGAGCTTGACCCGCACGGGGCTGGAGCCCAGAGCTGCCTCCACGTACCCGGCGGCTTTGCCGGCTCCGGCCAGGTGGCTCTGCTTGGGCATAAAAAGGATGAGATGACTCATGAGAACTAGAGTGAGTGCGGATTGGGAGTGAGGGAGGAAGCACTCAGTAAGGAGGACGGGAGAGTGTGAGATGGGGCAGGTGCTAATCAGTGGGAGGGAGCCTGGGAGATAGAAAGCTCGGAAAGGCCTGAGTGAGAAGTGAGGTTGGAATGGTAAGGCCCAGGAGACAAGGCTGGCTCCAAACTGGAAAGTCTCCCAAGTTCCATAGGCCAGCTCCCTTGCAATATGCCACAACCACACCAACAACATACAAAGCCTGGTGGGTATGAAGGCCTCAGCACCCTCTCCCTGACTTTCTCTCCCTTTCGCCCCACTGGCTGCTGTTATTGCTCCTCTAACCAAAGACATCACAAGCTTTGTCCCAGAGCTTCTTCCTTCTGCTTCCTTTACACTATATTGTTCCTAAGATAGAACTCCCAGGGGAACTGGTCTAGGTGCTCAACACTTGGGGGCTTTGCTGGCATCTCGGGAGCCTGGGGCAAAGGGTGAGGGAGCATGGCCACTCGGGATTCTGTGCAGGTTGTGGGCAAGACTGACTGACTGACTGACCACTCTTGGGGCCCCTTCTTGGGGTTCTTGGGGTGCCTCATCCTTTGGATGTTCTCACAGTTCTGATCGTTCATGCCATCTCCACAGTTCCCTTCATTTCTTCAGTTCTCTTTATCATTTCCTGGATCCCTTTACTATTGGTGAGACCCTTTCATAGTTCTTGGGATACCCTCCCTATCTTTGGGGCACCCATATTATTACTAGGATGCCCTTGGTCATTTTCAGCATTCCCACATCATGCTCAAGTTCCCTTCAGTATTCAAAGCACACACAAAAACCACTTCATTTCTTTGGGTTTAATTTTTCTCATCTGTAAAATGGGAGAGTTAGGCTAGATGATCTCTATCTCTGATCTCATTTTTCTCATATTCCTCATCAGTCTTAGGATGTCCTCAGTCTCACTACTGGGGAACTTTTTTTTTCTTTTCAAATCATTTATTTTAAATTCTAAATTCTCTCCCTCCCTTCCCGCGCGCCCACCCTCTGAGAAGGCAAGCAATATATATCAATTATAAGTGTGAAATCATGCAAAACATATTTTATTAAGGAACTTCACCATTCTCAAAGTAGCCACCTCAGGAAGCCACTCCTCAAGGAAAATGGGAAATTAAAGTCTTCTCCTCTACCTACCTCACTCTTCTTTCAGGCACCCCCACACTCACACACACTTTTAAGGTGTCCTCACCATTCTCAGGATGCTCCATCTCTCCTATGCTGCCATCAGGGGTGGTGCGTTCGTAGTGGTCCTCGGGCAGTGCCAGGGGCCCAAGCCGGGGGCCAGAGGATGACTTGCTGGAGGGTGTCTCTGACTCTTCCAGCCCACTGTCATAGTAACTATGCTGGGATGGATCCTGCAGCTCCTGGGCCTGGCTAGTCGCCGAAAAGGTGACACGGCGGTGAGGTAACTGTGGAAAGAGTTAGGGTTACAGTTGGTCTTGCCCACAACTTGTACAGAACCCCACAGTGGCCATGCTCCCTCATCCTTTGCCCCAGGCTCCTTAGATGCCAGCAAAGCCCCCTTCCCCAAAGTCCAGGCCCCAGCAAAGCCACCAATCCCAGCAAAGCCCACCCTATCTTTCCCTTCTCATGTTCCTCTTCTCATTCTGCCCCTCTCACCCCATGCCATGCTTTGGAAGCTCACCCAAGGATTACAATCCTCTCACCCTTCCATCCCCTTTACTGACCCTTTAACCTCAGAAAGGAAAGCAAGTAGGGAAGAGAAGGTGATAGGAAGGAAGAAAAAGCCAACATTCTAAGTAAGAGAAAGGAATAGGCCACAGGCATCTTGGCTAATGGTGCAGAGATTGGCTTTCTAGACCAATGGCAATACATTTCCTATGGGGGTGGAGGAAGGGGTCAGGCTAGAAGGCATCCCACTCCCAAATGGCCTGCTCATCAATAAGAAAACAGCTCCAAAAATTCAGGTAATGAGAACTTCATTTATCCCTACAGCAATGGGGAGTGGGTAGGAATCCCAGCAGGAAGGCACTGGGAAGAGAAAATAATGTGACCCAGATACTGAGCTGGGGGGGGGAATGAAGGCTTGAGAGAAAGCAGATTAGGGATGAGGTTGGGGGCAAAGGTTGCGTATTGTGGGGAGTTGTTCAGAGTGGATAAAAGCCCCGTGGGGTTAATGATTGACCAAGAAGCCTGGAGTTTGCTATCCGGCATCTGGCACTACCAATGAGCCATCCAAGCACTCCCTTGGGACTGCCACTAATTCTGCAACCAACCAGGAATGAGGAGCTGAAGAAGTATTAGGGAAAAATCAAGAGAGAGAGGGAAAGGTACAGGGATGGGAGACAACATGAGGAACCAGGATGTTAAGAAGTGTTCAGCTCATTTCCCTCTTGTATAGCTTTGAGTCATTCCCACACTATCCTCACCCCATAGTTCCCCAACAGAACTACATCCTGAGCCAGGGAAAGCAAGATAGACAAGACCAGACCAAGGGGAGGGAGCTCAGGAATAGATTCTAATATTCTCAACTCAAAATTCTTTTCCCCAGTTCTGTCTTTCTTAAAATCCCAATTCTTATCCAAGGGAACTTAAATATAATTATCAATGAAGCTTAAAAACAAAGTAGTGAATTTAAGGTGATTTACTGGAGAGGAAATAGGAGACAGACAAGAAGTCCAACCCAAGATTACTCTATTATTAGGAATGTGATACCCACCCAAAGTTCCCAGGTATATGGGTCTTGATATCAAGGAAAGGAATGAGTCATGGATTCTGGGCCTTTCAGATGGGAGCTCTAGGTGTTGAGAGTGAACTGGAATCAGAATGGTGGCAGGGGTTAAGGATCTAAATGGAGGTATTTTCCAAGATTCCCGAATGGACCCTCTGCTCATTCTATGTTCTGCATTGTCCCTCCTTGAGAATTTCATTCGTTCTAAAAGTTTCAAATATCTCTTCTATTTAGATGATTCCCAAATTAGTATCAACACTCCTGAGCTTCAATCTCACATCTCCAGCCAGGTATCAAATATCATCATTAGGTGTTTGTAGTCAAAGGACCTGGGTTCAAATCTAGTCTTCTTCAATTTACAGTGTGTGTCATCTAGTATGAATTACTTCTCTTCTGGACCTAAGTTTTTTCATCTGCAAAGTGAGAAGGCTCTGTTAAAGTCCCTTCAAATTCTAAATTCTACAATACCATAATGTAAACAACCAACCATAATTTCATACTTAATTATAACATCACATCATTTCTGCTTCTCAAACCAGCTTTCCCTTCTTCAGGCCCTGCTCATCAGTTACCAATATGCTCAATCACACAGGTTCAGAACCTTCGTCTGATTTATCTCTGTTCCCTTGCTCTTTGTATCCAGTCAAGGAGCGCTGTTCATTTTCCCTTGTAGATTCCCTTGATTCCATTCCATCCTTCCTCAAAACCATTACCCCAAGTCCACGTCTTTACCACCTTGGTCCTAGATCATTACAATTGACTCTTCCTGTTTCTAACTCATTTAACATAAGGCAAGAAGATTAATCTTCCTAAAGCATAGTTCTGATGTCACTTCCCCTTTTAAAAAAACATTCATGCCTCTTCATGTCCTGCAGCCAGCTTCGATTCTAATCATTGTATTCCATCATTCAAGGTCTTCTGGCATGGCCCCAGCCTACCTCTGAAGCTTGTCTCCCACCATTCCTCTGGGCCAACTCTCTCCTGCAGCAACCAACATATTTGGCCTCCTCCTCACATATCATACACGTCCCCAACTCCCCACTCCGTCCCTTCCATTCATCCCTTTCTCCTTGCTGAGAATGGCCTCCCCAGGCCCTCCTACATATTGAAATCCTATCTTTTAAAGGACCAGTTCAAGCCTCAACTCCTCAGGGAAGTCTTTCATGATCTCCTCAGCCCTTAGTAATTCCTTTCAATTCCAGTAGCAATCATTAGCTGCACTACTCATGTGGCACTTACCCAGACATGCCTTCTGAGACTTGTCTCCCCAACTAGACTACAAATTGCCTAAGCTCATCTTATACATCCATCCCCTGCCCCCCTGTCCCCAAAACATAGGTTAGGGTCTTTTTATTTTTTTGCATACAGTAGATATATAATAAATGTGTTTTGATGACAATGATGAGCACTAGGCATTGAGATGAGTTTGGATATTTCAAAGAGTAATTAGGAAAAATGAATTTAGATTTTAGGGTAGGGAATGGAGCAACAAGATAATGCAGTGAATTGGATATGAAGAATCTCAAGAAAAGGAAAAAAGGAAAGAGAGGAAAAGATGGGAAGAAGGGGAAAAGATGAAGTGGGGAAAGGGAGGAGAGGAAAGAACAAGAGGGAGAGAAGGAAAGGGAAAAGATGAAGTGGGGAAAGGGAGGAGAGGAAAGAACAAGAGGGAGAGAAGGAAAGGGAAAAGATGAAGTGGGGAAAGGGAGGAGAGGAAAGAACAAGAGGGAGAGAAGGAAAGGGAAAAGAAAGTAGAGAGCCAGAGGAGAGGGCTTGGCAAGAGCAGCTATGGAGTTCCTGCCAGGTTTTACATTAAATAAAATGGAATTAAGACCCCTTTTGCCTCACCCATCCCCAAACCTGGAGAATGGGGTTGAACATTTTGAGGATATAGAAGAATCAGGGTAGTTTGTGGGCAGAATTCAGAGGCTGGAGCGGCTGGTCTATGGCTCCTGGGAGTTACTCTAGCCTCCCTGTCACCATGGAGATGCGGCCTTCTCTCACCTTGTAGCCTCCCTTAGGACCTGGGGTCCCTCACCCAGGCCTTGGGTAAAGCATCCCCCCTTCCCTTCCTGCTCTCTGCGCACATCTTGAGCAAGTGAAGGCATACCCAAGGGGGCAAGAAGTGAGAGATGGAGAGAGAGTGAGCGTGAGCAGTGCTGGGAGGCTAAAGAGAAGAGCTGGAAGGAATGAGGAAAAAGGCTGCAGGGAGGAGGCAGAGTTGGATGAGAGAACCCCTTAACCCTGACCCAAAGGCAGAGCCTCCCCACCACACTCTGCTGCACAAGGCTGGAGCCTCTGGGAGCAATTCCTAAGTTGTCTCTTTGTGGCCGTCCCCATCCCATCTCCTCCAGTCTTTCCCTCATCCCCAGCCTCCTTGCAGCCTCAGTGGTGTGGGAAGCAGAAGGTCAAATGAATGCTTTCTGGGGTGGGTGATAAGGGAAGGGAAGGGGAAGGAGCGAGGTCCTCAGGGAACATAAGGAAAAGCAGCCAAGCTAGCGGGGCATTTCTCCAAGGATATTCTGCCCACCTTGGAGTCCAGGAGGCTCCCAAGCTTTAAACCAACCAACCTCAAAGCCCTCACCTGGGGCAGCTGGATGGGGTACTTCATCTGGGACTTGGATCTTCTCAGATTGAGGTGGGATGCGGGTGGGGGGAGGAGGATCAGACCAGGAAGTGTAAGGGACCAAACAATTCAAAACCTCGATTGGGACTCTAGTGGGGGGGGGGAGGCCTGGAAGCTGGAATCTCAGGGGGATGATCCCCTTTCTAGGTGAGGGAGGTTAGAGAGAGCCCTATTCCCCAGAAGGATTGGATTAACTCCGACAAATCAGAGGACAGGGAGTTCTACTGGGAGGTGGGGTGAAATGTGGGGAGGGTTTAATCTCCAAGGTTACAGGATTTGGGGCCCTGGGAGGAAGTAGGGACAATCAAGAATTCTGGGGTAAGGCCTAGGTGATGTGGGAATGGGGGGAGTGGGAAATGATGGGTGATGGGATATGGGATGGGAAGGAAGGAAGGAAGGGAACAAGGGGGCTGCTTCCAGTCTCTCTCACTCCTTCTCTCATTTCCAGGTGAAAATAAGAAACAAAAACTCCAAAAATAGAAAACTTTTATTTTCAGTGACGGATATAGGAATGCTGGGGCCCAGCCCCTGAGAAGCCCCTGGGCTGGTTGGACATGGCCCTGGGAAGAGGAATAGGTTAACATACAGCACACATAAAAGGCACAAATGGAGGTGTGTGTGTGAGTGTGTGTGTGTGTGTGTGAGTGTGTGTGTGACAGTGTGTGTGTGTGTGAGAGTGTGTGTGTGTGAGTGTGTGTGTGACAGTGTGTGTGTGTGAGAGTGTGTGTGTGTGTGAGTGTGTGTGTGTGTGTGTGTGTGTGAGAGAGAAAATCCCCCTCCCGTGACCCGGGCCTCAGTTAGAGATCCTCAGTTTGGGAAAATCTTCGTGCCTCCCCTCATGCACGTGCCCTCTCCCCATCCCCAGAACCTCTTCCCACTCCCTCTATCGGGGGTCTCCCATGGCCAGACAGAGCCTCTTCCCTGGAGGGGAGGGGAGGGCAGACACGGGGGCCAAGAACACAAGGGTTTTGCTCTCCCCCACCCCGTCCTCAGGAAACCATCGGCCTTGCTTGGCTATGCCCTCCCCAAACAGACTCCGGAGTCAGCCCCCTCCCCACACCAGGCCTGGGGCCCAGGACATGGGGACGTGCGCGTGTGCGCGGGAGGTCACTGCTGAGAGGTCAGGGCAGGCGTCCGCTCTTACTCCCACACCTCAGTCCAAATGGCCCCTCGGTAGGGGTGGGGAGGGGGCTGAGGGGTGCTGAGCCTCAGCGACTGGCCTACCTGCTTGCTGGGGTATTTGGGGGGGTTGGTGCGATAGCTGTAGTCCGAATACTGCTCCGAGCCCGTGGACGTGGTGTCCCCGGTGCCCACAAAGGTGTTGGCGGGAGGCAGGTCTTGCACCACCTGGTGCTTCTTGGAAGCCGACGGAGACTGCGGCTGTAGCTGGATGGAGGGCAGCGGCGAGTTGGAGCGGTAGTGGCGCCCCAGGTCGGGGCTGCCCGGGGGGGTAGTTGAGGGGCAGGTGGATGCGGGGACTGTCCCCGGGGGCGTCGCTCATCAGGTTGAACTTGAGGGACTTCTGCAGCCCGGTGTCATCCTCGTCCTCCACAGGCTTCACGGGCTTGGGGGATTTGCTCTTTCTGCCCTTGCTCTTGGGGCCCTTGGGGCCTTTGCCGCCCGGCTTGGGGGCGTACAGGTCCTTGGTCTCCTTCTTGCCGGCCTGGTAGCCGCTCTTGGCCTCTCGCTGGCGGCAGTAACGCACCAGCACAGCCAGGGCGATGAGCAGGGCCACGGCCACCACGCCGGCCACCACGCCGAAGAGGATGTTGCCGCGCTGCTTGGAGCGCTCGTACTCGGGGTCGCCGGCTATGTCGATGTCCAGGGGGGTGTCCAGGCTGTGGCCCACCAGGTTCTCCAGGAAGGTGCGGTTGGCCAGGGTCTCGTTGACGTAGAGGTGGACCAGCGCCGTGCCGTGGCGGGAGGGCTTCCCCCGGTCGCTGACCTTCACCACCAGCCGGTGCAGCCCGTGGTGGCGCCGCTCGATCTCCTTCTCCAGAGTGATGGCGCCCGACTGCTGCCCAATCTGGAACAGCCCGTAGGGGTTGCCGCCGGCGATGACGTAGGCCAGCTCCGCGTTGATGCCCGAGTCGATGTCCTCGGCGGTGACCTGGCTCACCGTCTCTCCGGGCCGGGTCTGGGGCGTCAGCAGCCGGTGCGAGGTGTTGGAGGGGGCGGTGACGAAGGGCGCGTTGTCGTTCTCGTCCAGCACGTTGATGGTGACCCCGACGTAGGCGGAGCGGGGCGGCACCCCCCCATCCACGGCCTTCAGCTGGAACGTGTAGGTGCTCTGCTGCTCCCTGTCGAAGCTCAGGCTGGAGAGGATGGTGCCCGTGCCGTTCTGGATGACAAAGTCCCCGTTGTCTTGCTCGACCGTGAGCTGCACGCGGGCGTTTTCGCCCTTGTCGTTGTCGATGACGGTCACCATGCCCACGGGGCTCAGGGCCGGCATGTTCTCCATCACCGAGAAGTTGTAGCCGCTCAGCATGAACTTGGGGTCATTGTCGTTGCAGTCCAGCACGTTGATGAGGACCGTGGCCGTGCCCTGCAGGCTGGGGTTGCCCTGGTCGGCCGCCACCACCTTCAGCTCGTAGCTGTCCCTTTGCTCCCGGTCGAGCGACGTCTTCACCCAGATCTCGCCGGTCTCGGGCGAGATGGTGAAGAGGCCCTTGGCGGCCGGCTCGGGCTCCAGGGAGTAGACCAGCTGGGCGTTGGAGCCCGAGTCGGCGTCGCTGGCGCTGACCTCCGTGACCAGGTCCCCGGGCTTATTATTCTCGGGGAAGGCCACCTCGGTGAGGCTCTGGGTGAAGACGGGGGCGTTGTCGTTCACGTCAATCACCTGCACCTTGAGGGAGTTGGTGCTGGAGAGCGGGGGGTTGCCGGAGTCCACGGCCACAATCTGGATGGTGTAGTCCCTGACCTTCTCGTAGTCGAGCGGCGTGGTGGTCTGAAGGAAGTACTTCTTCTTGCTGTCGCTGCCGGTCTCGCTGGCCTGGCGCAGCTGGAAGGGGACGTCACCCGCCACCACGCACATGACCACCGCGTTCTCCCCCTCGTCACGGTCGGACACCTGCACCAGGGCCACCGCCGTCTCCTCTGCCACATCCTCCGATATGTTGGCCATGCCGTCCTGGTGCGTCACCAGCCCGATGCCCCGAATCTCGATGGAGGGCGCGTTGTCGTTCATGTCCTTCACCGTCACCACCACCTGGGCGCGGGCGCTCTTGGGGTTAGCCCCGCGGTCCTTTGCCAACACGAAGAAGCGGAGGACGCTGACGTCCTCGCGGTCTATAGGGCCCTGCACGGTGATCAGCCCCGTGGCCCGGTCGAGCCGGAGCAGCCGGCGCACAACCTCGGGAGCCTGGTGGAACGTGTAGTCTATTTCTGCATTCACGCCCTGGTCAGAGTCGTTGGCCTTCACCTGTGAGAGAGAAAACATGGAGGAAGACTCAGGACCTGGGTGAGCGCTGTTGCGCCCCTCCCCCATAGAGGGATGGCGGCCAGGGGGGAGGGAGGGGAGGAAACGTGAGGGGGTGTAAGGAGCAGTGCCCCTCCCCCACAGTGATGGGGGCCAGGGATGGAGGGAGGAGACCTGAGGGGCTGTAAGGAGCAGGGCCCCTCCCCCACAGTGATGGCTGCCAGGGAGGAGATGTGAGGGGGTGTAAGGAGCAGTGCCCCTGAGAAGAAAGTGGAACATGCGTCCTAGTCTCAGCCCTGTCCCAAACCAGGCAAATCCTCCAGCCTTTGTGAGCCTCAGGTTCCCCATTTGTGAAATAGAGCAGTTGCTGCCCCTCCCCGCCAAATTCACAGGGCTTTGGGGAGGATTAACTAGGAAGTTTTACGGGAGCGTATTTTAAAAACCAAAGGCAGAATAGGAAGGTCAGGAGGTCTTATCAGTAAGGGATACCCTGACTTTCATCCAGCCTGCACAGAGAAAAGGGCCTGTCAGTGGTGGGGAGGGGTGCACACATGTCCAGGCTCGAGCAGGGGTCTCTACCTAAAGCCATCAGGTGGGGATGTGGGTCAGGGGGAAGCAGTCAGTGCCAGAGGCCCGGCCAATACTACTCTGTCAAACCGGGGGAACCGGTTGTGGCAGCTGCCAAGGAGCGCAGCAACGTGAGGCAGCGGGGCCTTGGCCTGCGCTGCCGCTGGGGGCTCCCTCAGTCAGGAGGGAGGAGGGGCTGGCAGAGGGCCATGAAGCCGGCTGGCAGCTCCTGCCTGACAGGCTAGGCTCCCAACTCCAAACAATGGCTTGTCTGTCCCTGCACGGTGGGCACGCCCTCCCACGCCAACACCAACGCGAACTGAGCCCCACTCAACCCAAACATGGGTGGCACCAGGGCACTGGGCAGGCACGGCGGCCCCGGAGCTGAGCACCACCCAGCCAGAGGCCGAGGAAGCGGGAAGGACTATGGCGTGGGGTCAGACCCGCGCAAGAGTGTTCTCGGGGGCCGAACTGGCTTTCCCACAGACTAGCTACCTAAGCTTTTCTTTCTTGGGTACCTTTCCCAGATGCAGGTGTCTAGGGGCTTGGCCAAGAAGCCCTTCTGTTCCCCCAGCCCAGAACACCACCCGCCTGGGAGACTCACTCTTCCCTCTAATTCTTCCTTTCTTTCCCCTCCTGACTGTACATCCCCAAACTAACTCTTGTTCACTCTCTGTCTGTCTCGGGCATCTGTCTCTCAGTTTATCTGGCCTTCTCAATCTTTGCCTTTACCCTGTCTCCATCTGTCTATCTTTCCTCACTTCTCTCTGTCTCTATAATTCTCCCATCCTTGTCTCTTCCTTTCTCATCTGTTTGTCTTCCATACCTGTATCCTTCCTCTCCCCCATTTTTTTCTTCTACCCTCGTCTGTCATTTCCCCACCTCTCAGTTTAAAGATGAGGTGAGGGTTGGAGGTGATGGGGCATGAACTTCACGCTTGGCAGGGTCATAGATTCTATTTTGAGATCAGCTCTGGCCCTGCCCAAGTTGCTGACCACGTTGGACATTTCCCTTGTCCATTCTTTTTCCAGATGCAAGGACCTGGTCCAGACTTTTTGCTGCTCAAGCCTCTCTCCCCCAATTCCAAAATACTAAAAAGTTCTCATTCTTCTTCCAGTTCCTTTCCTCTCCCTCTTCCTATTATCTGGCAGCATGTCTTTGTCTGACTGCTTTTCACTGTCTTTATCTCTGGCAATCTGAGTTTCTATCGGGTTTTCTCACAGTCATTGTCTTACCCTGTCTCCATCTGTGTATCTTTCCTGGCTTCTGTGTGTCTCTATAATTCTCCCATCCCTATTTCCCTCTGTTGTACCAATCCTTCTTGGTCTCTTCTATTTTTGTCTTTTTCTCATCTCTGTGTCTCCACCATAGCTGCCTCTCTTCCTGTTTCTTTCCCATTTCCGTCTCCCATCCCTTCTGTCTCTTCCCGATCTCTTAAGCCTCACCTCAATCTCTCTTTGGTTTCTATCTGTATTCCTGTCTTTTCCAGTGTTATTTCTTCCCCATTTCCAACTCTTATCCCTCTCTCTCTTTAACCCCTATTCCTCTCTCCAAGTCTCTTGGTAAGGTCCTAGACCACCCTATGATGCTGATGCTAAGACTCTAGTGAAGTCATCTCCTTCCACTTTGGATCTCAAAGGGAGGTATATACATATCTTAGGGTAGATAACGGTATCCAGGGAAGAATGACCACAGGGCTGAATTCTTCCCCGGCACCCTAACTTCAAAGGTACAGCTCATGGGGAATTAGAGAGGAGCAAAGGCTGGCATGAGGCCAGAGTCCAAGATGACAGCAGGAGATACACCTACCTGTCTGGGAAGATGGCTCCTTTGGTCCCAGACAAAGGCCCCAAAGCCCAATTGGCCCCTGGGGCTGTTCCCATGGTTTTGCTAATGGGGAGCCTTTAGTCAATGTGGCAGCACATCCCTTCCTGCTTCAGGGGTCCAGCCTTCCACCTCATGGGTCCCAACCTGGGAAAGGCTAGTTGGGGGAACCAAAGGCTACCCTCATGTGGAGGAAGCCATCAGAATGTGTGTGCAAATCTCACCTGACTTGTGGTCTCACCTGGATGACAGAGTGGCCCACAGGACTGTTCTCAGACAGTTCTGCCTCATAAGAAGGCCGCTCAAACTTGGGAGCGTTGTCATTGGTATCCAGAACAGTGACCCGGAGCAGGGCGCTGCTGGCCCTCGGTGGACTCCCCCCATCTTGGACCTTGATAGTCAAATCGTAAGAGTCCCAGCGTTCTCGGTCCAGGTGGCCCATGACGATGAGCTGTGGCTGCTTCTCCTCTTGGTCCTCAGCCACCTGAAGCCCAAAGAGCTCTTGGGCCTCAGGTCCAGCCTGTAGCTCATAGGAAGCAACACCATTGGGGCCAGCATCGCGGTCGGAAGCCAAAGGGATGGGAAAGAGGGAGCCCACATTAGTGTTTTCTGGGATCATGAGCGTGATGACTGGGGAGGCAAAGTTCGGCGTGTTGTCATTGATGTCTTGCACTTCAATCTGGCCCTCCAGGAGTCGGGGGCTGCCATTCTGAACCAAATCCGTGATGGACACCTCAAACTCCAAGATGCAGGGCTCCCCAGGCAGCTGGTTCTGACACTCACGAAGTCCTTCACGGTCAATGGAGGTCTCTGTAGTGAAGATGTCACCTGTCTTTCCATCCACACGAAGGTACGGAGCGCCCACTTCCAACTTATACAGGTGTCCCACATCAGGGAAGCCATAGTCGGCAGCCAGGCTGCCGATGAGTGTGTTAGGTGGCTGCTCCTCCTGCACCTTGTACACCACCCTTGTGGCAGCTCCTGGGGAGGGTGCAAGCAGGAGGGCCAGCAGCATGGGGGGTAGCAGCAGCCTCCACCAGGAGCCAAGGCTAGACCTTGGGGGCCCCATCCTGGCAGGCAGCGGGGTCGGGAGGGCTAGGAGAGAGCAAAGATACAAAGGCACAATGTCAGCTACAAGCAACCCCTTTCTTTGGAGAACCAGGCCCCCCATCCTGCGCCTGGCTCAGTCTTAGGCAAGAAGCCCTAGCTTAAAATCCAGACTTCAACTTGCTGGCGGCTCAGGAACAGAAGAAGACAGCTGGAAATGCAGGTAAGAGGCCCTAGAAGAGAGCTGCAAAGCAGCTCCCACGGGAGAAACGCCCTGAGCCGACTGACAGGAGCTCCCCAGTTCAGCTTCCTTTCTTTCCTCTGATTTTGCACCTCCCTCTCACTGGCACCTCCACTTAGTTACTCATTGTAATTACCCTGATACTAAGATAGAGAAGAAGACAGTGCCTGGAGCTTCTGTCCAAAAGGTCCCCCATTCCCGTGTGTTTGGTCCTGCCAAATATACCACTAGATCCCACAAACACTACTTCTGATGCTGGGACCCTGAGGGACAAGCATCTTCATGTCACTTTGTTGGGAAGCCCTTAAAGGTTAAAGACTTGGGGGGGGGGGCCTAATCTCTTCCTATGTAGAGCTTGATAAATTTTTTTTTAATCAAAGCTTTTTATTTTCAAAATATATGCATGGATAATTTTCAACACTCACCCTTACAAAACCTTGTATTCCAAAATTTTTCCCTCCCTCTCCCCCATCCCCTCCCCTAGAGGGAAAGTATATGTTAAACATATAAAATTCTTCTATTGTGTAGAGATTTTAAACTCAGGGTCTGTAAATTTGTTCTTTTTATTTTTATTTTTTAATATTTTGATGATTACATTTCAATAAAACTGATTTTCCTTTGTAATCCTATGTTTTATTTTGTGTCTTTAAACATATTATTCTAAGAAGGGCCCACAAACCTCACAGATCGCTTAAGGGCTCTGTGACACACAAAAAAGTCTTTACTATACCATCCACACTGGCCTGTGGCCCAGTAAATGAATATGAATTTATTAAAGGTGCAGGTGACTTCTAGGCTAAAGGGGAACAGCAACCGAGTGATGGGAAGTGGAAACTCTACATACCAAGCTCATGACTGGTTAAGATAGGGCTCATATGGTCTGGAAAGGGCAAAGGCCAAAACTGGGGTTAGGGCTAGGAGTGGGGATGAAACAATGGGGAGCTTGCCCTAGCCTGTCTTGGTTCCCTAGCAAGAGTCCTGACCAATGACTCAAGCAGGTTGGACTAGGAGAGGAGCTGCCAGCCCTTCCCAAACACACACACACACACACACACACACACACACACACACACACACACA
>JAJPUD010018210.1:5078-29207 GCA_023553655.1 Myrmecobius fasciatus | reverse complement strand
TTTTTTCTCCGTAAAAGCTTTCTATGGTGAGAGCTCTCTTCTGCTTCTTGCTCATGATTTAAAGTTGGGATATTGGTCAAAACCAGAGAAAACTGCAACGATTTGTATTTGCCCTGGGGCAGTTTGCCGAGTTGACTTCAGGTCTGAGGCTGGTCGGGCTAGATTCGCACTAGGACCACGTTTTCAGCTGCTCTCAATCCACCCTTTTCCAAAGGCAGATCTGCCAAAGCACCTGCCCGCAAGCAGAGCAAAGTGGCCCAGGCGTCCCCCAGGGGCTTCCTGGGTGCCCAAAATCCACCCCTCTATCACAGCCCTGACTTCCGCCCCGGCTGGAGTCTGATTGCAACCAGCGGCCGATTTCCCCTGAGGCTAACCTTCTCCGGAGTTCTTTCACGGTAGATCTTTGATAGAAGTGCGTTGTAGTCCAAATGCTTGGATGTGCTCTCACTTAGAAACCAGTTGGAAGGCTTACTTTGTCTGGGTTTGAGGGAATGTCCCGGGAATTCACAGAGAAAGCTGTCCGCAGTTTGCCATCTTGGCTCCGCCCCCTCAAGGCTCTACCTTTTCTAATTGATTCTCCCCATAACTGCCTATTTGATATTTCAAAAGGGCAGTTCTGACTGTATTATTCCTCTGCTCAAAAAATTTCAGGCGCTCCAATTTTCCTTTAAGACAAAGTAGAAGCTCTACTGTTTAGCATTGTAAAGCCCTTTTAAAATATGACTTTAATTTATCATTTCAAACCTATTACACGTTAGTATCCAAATACAATCTACTCTGTAGCTTGTTTGCTTAGCACAGAGAACCTGAAACACAAAACGTTAATAAATTATGATTGACTGTTCTCTGTATATGACTTTCCATATCTCAGTTCTGTGACTTTGGACCAGTATCTTCCATATCTGAGATGTTCTCCAACTTTCACTTCATCATCTCAGAAATCTTAACTACCTGAAATATCATTTCTTTATAGAGAATTTTCCTAATTCTTCCAATTGTTAGTGTCATGGCAGCTCCTCTAATCCCATGTATTTATTTTGAAAAAAATCTTTGTTTACTCATCATTGTGAATGTTATATCCTGTTAATAGAATTTGTTTATTGAAAAAATAAACAAGTTAATGTTTAAAAATTATCAAGGAATTATCAAAAGTATCACATAATTAATATGTGAAAAACATTTGAGCAAGTACTTGGATATGATTAGAAAAACTATATATTCTCTTTCTACCAGGAAATTACTTATTATCAAAAAAAGAATATATATATATATATATATATATGAATTCATCAGCAGTGCATATGGGTTTGGTGTTTTAGGTCAGACAGCTGTGGTAGGGCCTGAGAAGGGCAGAATACAGGAGCAGATAATGCTAAATCCCAGAGGTCTTTAGGGTGTCATGCCAGAGTAATTACTAAAGGCCAGTGGTTCTCCCAGGATAATCATATTTATTTTTTTTCATTCTCAGCATCTTGAACAATACCTGGACTATAGTACGTTCTTTTGTTCATTGATTAATTAGAATAAAAAAAAAGAATAAAATCATGAAGGCCTTTTAGGAGAATAATGCAAGAAAAGCACTAATGACAGTGACCAGGGAAGAAAAATAGGTAGGTTATTGTTATAGATGTGAGTTCCCCTTCAAAGAATCAAGGATTCTACCCCAGAGTTTTTGGACATGAGATTTAGATTAAATCATGCTAGGGAAAGGAAGGGGAAAAAATTATATATTTATATAAATATAGCATAAATTTATACATTTATATAAATATAGCATAAATTATATATTTATATAAATATAACATATACTTATACATTTATATAAATATAGCATATATTTATACAAATATAGCATATATTTATACAAATGCCCACTATGCCCCAGGCTTTGTGGTTAAAACTTTATTAATATTGTCTCATTTGATTCTCACAACCACCCTATGGTTACACTGATGGTATAACTGACATAAATGTTCAGAGGGAAAAACAAGAAAGGAAAATAATCTTGGGTTGATATATGTTCACTTGTAAGATTTAGAGGACAATCAAGTTGAACTGTCCTGAACACAACTAGAAGTGTGGGCCTGAAATATAGGTTAGAGAATAGGTTTGGAGATTACATTAGAGAGCCATTGATCAGAATTTTGGAAGAATAGCCACTTTAAGAAACTACATGAAATAGAAGACAGAGAAGAAATAGAAGAGGTGGTACATAAATCTGGAAAATGAATTGGACATGCCCACTTGTTTATAATATTTTTTTACTGCACATAATTGCATATTTATTATCTACAGTTTGCTGCTTGGTGAAAATGATAGACATCTTAGTACAAAATGAATATTCAGCCACCAAGAAAAGTAATTAAAGTCACTTCAGATGCTAAAGGAATGCAAAAATTATATTTATTTCTAGAATCCCAGTTTGTAAGATTATTTAAATTATGTTATTGTTTTGACTTGTATGGTAATTTCTCAGAATCCCTTCTCCTTTGCTTTTTGCATGATTTTGAATTTATTTGTATCAGAAACTAAGCCTAATACGTACCAGTAGAAATTTTCCAGTCAAACACTATCTTGTTAAGGTTCATAAAAACAAACATTTTTTCCTTAAGCTCACCAAAAGATAGAAATCAATATTTATTTGATATTCAAAATACAGTTTGTTGTGGTTAGGGCAAGACATAAGCTTTTAAGTTTGTTGCTTGATATAGATAATATATTTTAAATCTATTTTTATATAAAAATAGAAAAATATCTTTCAAACTTTTCTATCAAGGTAAAGTATCTTCATTTAAAGATAAAAGAATGGGTTGAGGGACAGCTAGATGGCACACTTGATAGATAGAGCACCAGCCCTGAAATCAGGAGGACTTGAGTTCAAATCCATTTTTAGACATTTAACACTTACTAGCTCTGTGACCCTAGGCAAGTCACTTAACCCTAATTGCCTCAAAAAACACAAAACCAAAAATAGAAACAAAAGTTTCTATCATTCTGGAGAGCAATTTGAAACTATGTCAGTGGGCTGTCACACTGTGCATACCCTTTGATCCAGCAGTGCCTCTATTGCATCTGTATCCCCAAAAAATTGTAAAAGAAGGAAAAGAACTTGCCTGTACAAAAATGTTTGTGGTGGCAAAGAATTAGAAAATTAATAAATAAAAGAATGGATCAAAATTAATAGTAGGTAAGGGGATAAGAAAGTATCTGCATAATTAATTTCATATCTCCTGAATACAAGTTACATTTTCAAAGTAGTAATAGTATGTAAAAATATAATTGTGGAATCATTGTGAAATACCATTAAGAAATAATAAATAATAAAATACATTAAAAGAAAAAGGAATGGCCATGGGCAATTTTCAGGGGGGAAAAGGTAAAAGTTCCAAAAATTATAGCTTAATGTTTTCTACTAGAAAAAATTTCAAAACTAAACAGATTTTTTATAAGTATCTGGAAAAGAATATAATAATCACTTAGCACAAGTTTAGATTTACACTGAACAATTGATGCTAACATAGCCATTTTGCCATTTTTTTACAAGAAAATGTCAGAGATATACAGAATCATATTTATATTGGAAAGGAATATGACATGGCTCTCATAATATCCCAGTGGAAAGGTGGACTAAACTAGAATTCTCAGCTGGATGTATAATTGCATGCAAGAAATTTTGAGAAATGGATTAATATTAATATGGAGGGAGGTCTCTAGTGACAACTCACTGGGTTCTGTTCTAGAATATGTCCATAGTATTTTTTTTTTAGTGATTTGGATAGTCAAGTCAACAAGCATCAATTAAATGAATACTATCTGCCATAGGTGTTTATCACATTTTAAAAGGCCATGAAGCTGATAGGGATAGCATTTCAGTAAAGGAATCAAATATTTACTAAGAACCTACTACAGCTCCAGCATTGTACTAAAGTGCTTTACAAATATTATTTTATTTCATCTTCACAACAACTCTTTGATGCGGATGAGGATTTTTTAGATGAGGATACTGAGGCTGACAGATGTTAAATGATTTGCTCAAATTTATGCACCTGTCAAGTATCTGAAGCCAAATTTGAACTCAAATTTTCCTGATTGATTGCTCTACCCACTTTCTATCTATTATGCCATCAGAAGCATCAATTACTGGAAATTATATCAACTGTAAGAAGAAATTTAAACCTCCCCATCACACATACATACACTCAAATGTAAACACCTGAATTTGTTTAAAAGAAATCAATTGTACAACTTTAGTTGGACCTGACTTTAGAGGATCTTATGTGCTTTATTTGGTTATAAAATAAAATAAAGCATTGGTGTCTCGCACCTGAAACAAAAGTTAACACAATCTTAGGTTGCACTTTTGCGAATATAGTATTCATGTCATGGGAGGAGAAAATCCCATTGCATGCAATGTTGGTCAAGCCACATATGGAGTATTGCATTTCAATGTTCAGGACCACATGTTTAAAACAACTTTGATAAAATGGAGTTTGTTGAAGAAATTAGATGTTTAGACTGCTGTATGAATGAATGAATGAATAAAAAAAATTATGCATTTATTATGTTCATAGTTCTATGATTGCTGTGGATACAAAAAGATTAGAGAAAACTAAGGAGGCCATTATATTACAAATATTTGGACTTATGTACTGTGGAAGAATTAGACTATATTGTTCCAAAAACAGAAGTTGGACAACTTTTCAGTTGTGAGAGGGGGAAGCTTTTGGCTCTGTATAAAGAAAATTTTTCTTATGACTAGAAGTGTCCAGCAGAAGAGTACTGTCTCATGTAATAGTAAGCTTGCCATTACTGGAATTAGTCAAACAGAAAGTAGACAACCATTTGATCGAGATATTGTAGAAGGGATTCCTGCAATGGGTGGGAGGTTGGACTAGATGAATCTTTTTCTAACTCCAAGATTCTAGAGTTCTATGATCAGACTTGGCAGACTCTAATAAAGCCAGCATCATCACTTTAAGCAAACCAGAAGAAAGCATGAATTTGACTTGAGAAATGATGGATTTCTAAATCAGGTTGCTGTTGTGTTTCTTTTCATCTTATATGTTGATGTTTTAAATTTATGTTTGTTATTGGCTTTGTTTTAAAAAATTCAGCTAACTATAATGAGCTCTTGATCATATTTTAATGAGGGGAATTCTCTGGCATTATGGCTTTTATTTTCTTTCCTTATGCTTCTATTTATTTCCTATGGCAATACTTTTCACTTTTGAAGTAATACTTGTCTCAATTCCAGCTTTCAAAACTGGGATAATAATATGGGTTCTGAAACCTGATGAAAATGTCCATGTATAATTAACTGAGGACTTCCCTTTATTATTAGAAGCTTGTTTTTTCATTTCTTCCACAAGAAATGAAATCACATGTTGCTGAAAAAAAAGGAATTCCAATGAGAGGAAAGAGCTAAATCCATAAAAATTGAAAATGCAATAGAAATCCTATGACCTTGAGCTCATTTTCTCCATCTCGTTATGAAATGAGATAATAGTTATGGAAACACTTTGACAAGTATAAAATTCTTATCAAAGATTAATGATGAGTATCATGATGATGATGTTGATCATTATAATCTAATTTGTCCTCCACCCTGAGTAATGGACTCATGTAAACTCAAACTGAGAGCATCTCCAGTACCAAAGGGAACACAGGAAAAAAAGATGTGGCCACTGGACCAGTTATTAGTGTCTTAATGCATAATTAAACATAGCCTTACAGTTCAAATCAGGACCTTTCATACATACATATATATATATATATATATATATATATATATATATATATATATATATACTATAACTATTTTGGCCCCAATATTTCTTTTTCTTCACAGTCATGCTAATTAATGGATATGAATAGTTGACCATGTGTTCTGTAATTTTCATGGAGTAAGTCAAATCCATGAACATTTTTGGGATGGAATGGTGTCAGAATCATTTCTGTCTAAAAGGTGACATTTAAGTGGAAGTAATAATCCACAGTGGCTATGCCAGCACCTCATTCACTTCAGTTTTAGGAGGAAAATCTACATCTGAACAATGAACTATAAATATGTGTGAGGCATGTTATTACACATAAGCTCATTTCCTTACTTGAAACAGTCTAACCACATTTTTATAGAGCTAAATGCAAAGGGAAGAAACTAAGTCCTTGTTTCAGGAATGGGCACACAATGTAAGATTTTTGACAGCATGCTTACTTGAGGGTATGAGAATCATGAGGTTTTAAAACATCAGGAAAATCTCTTAAAGAAGGTTCCAATTACATGAATTTTTGGTATAGGTTTATAGATGTTGAGGGAGCATAACTTAGTACTGAAGCAACCACAATGATGGTAAACATGTCCAGCCCAAGAAAATGGGGAAAAAATAGTAATCATTTGTAATAGGAACTTATTCTTCTATTCCAACTTCAATGGAACCAAAGCAGAAAACAATGGGAAAAATTACAGGTGAGAACAGTTTATTATATCCATTTAATATAGAAAAAAATGTTAAAAATCACTAAGGACCTTTAAAACCTAAAAAAATATGTTTATTTGGATAATTGTGATGTTACAAGAAGAATAGTAGGTTAAAAAAGTAAATTTTGACTCTTGTTTAAACACTAGCATATAAAAATTATTGATAAAGTAATTTTATTTTATAAATCCTTACATTTTGAATATATATAATATCTGGACTACAGCATACATCTTGGAAATCCATCTAAGATGAAAACTGTATAGGGCGGTGATTCTGAAGCATGGGTTGACAGGAATGGTCAGCATAAATCAGAACATATTCCTTCAGATGTCCTCATAATTCAGCCTGATTACATTTTGAGGGTTCATCCAGGATAATTGGTTTTTTCACTTGAAACTTCAGCTTTTGTTTTGTTTTGTTTTGCTTTGTTTTTTGCATCAGCAAGGGACTAAAAAAAAACCTTCACCCAGTAGGTAAGAGGAAGCTTAGATAAGAAATGTACAAGTAGGTGTTGGCCGTAAGTATAAAAGCAAGGAACTAGTTGTGGAAGTTAGATCCTCACCAAGGTTGTTTATTGGAGAAGAGGGAGTATTGTCCTTATGGACTATGATCATGCATTTACTGAGTGGAATTTACATTGATAGATGCAATGCTTAAAGAATGTAAGGAACAGAACAAAACTATAGAAGTAATTCAGAAAATAATATGCTGCTGCAATGAGTGGGCTGCCTAAAACTATGGCATTTCCTTTGGCCTGAATAAAAGCATTTAAAATTGGGGATACAGATTAGTAGCCTAATATAATTATGAGGGAAAATTTTTTTGAATCTAAACCCTTCAGGAATTCCCTTGTCTTTCCTGAAACAGGTTTTTCTCTCTTAACAAAGTTACTAATTCTTTGATAAGCTAAGGCTTTGCCTAGGCATTGCCCATCTCCTTGTGGCCCAGTAGATATTGTATTGGACTTGGAGTCAGAAAAAGCAATCTCGGACATTTACCAGTTATGTGATCTTAGGCAAATTACCTAATCTATGTCTAATTTAAAAACATTGTTATCTCTATCTCCCAAAGTTGTTGTGAGAATAATATGTGTTATCTTCTTCCTCCTCTCCTCATCACCAAAACCACCACCAAAATAAAGATTACTGATTTAAGATAAGTTCAAAAAACTTGGATTTGACCTTTTGAAAAGAAATAACTGCTGAGAAACAGAGTGAAATAAAGAGAAGTTGTTTTGACTTAAATACTGTTATCTATTCCCTAGAGAAGATTGCACAGTTCAGTCCCATAAACCTTCTAGGGGATCATGCCTATCAGAGATTTGCTTTCAATGATGGCACTTGATCATTCTGGACTCATGAAGAATTCTTGATCCAAATCAATGATTAAAAAAATAATCAAAGTGAAATGCTAATGGCAGAATTGCTGAGAAGTTTTTAGACCAAATCCATTTCAACCCAGAAGAAAAGCTCTAAAGCAGCTCTCAGTTGCCAGGCCAAGTGGGAAATGGAATTGAGGAACAGCAAGAAATAAAGTGACAATGTCAAGTGGACCAGACCTTGCCTTCCACTGGTGTTGTAAATGGTATGGTCTCATATTACATGACAGGGGAGGTCTCTGAGGGTAAAGCAGGGCATAATGATAAATATGAATTGCTTTAACTCTCCAGGTATCATGTGTTCTTTACCAGCTCTTTTAGAGGGTTTGGGCAGAAAGAGGTAGTGGTGGATGATACATGGAGGCATTTAGGAAAGTACTACAAAGTTTAGGACTATTTAGATACCAGGGAAATAAGAAAATCCACACTTATCTTGATGATTTATGACCTTCATAAGAGTTCCTTTATGTTATTTAATAAATAAAATAAAGTTTGTGTTATATCTGATATTATATGATTCTGAATCTTTGAATAAAAGCTGAGACTATATATATATGTATATATATATATACATATATATATAATTCCCTTTTGTTTAAGTTATGTCCAATCATATTAAACACATTTCCATATTAGTCATGTTGTAAAAGAAAAATCAGAACAAAAAGGGAAAACCACAAGAAAAAAGAAAACAAAAAAAAAGTGAAAACAGTATGCTTCAGTCTTCAGTAGATACTGCCATCCCTTCAAACTACTGTCCTATAGTTTGTTTCCCTTTCTCAGCCAAACTTTTTGACTAATATGAAATATTTGCTGCCTCTATTTCCTTTCCTCCAATTAACTTTTTAATACTTTTCTATTTGGCTTCTGAATTCATCCCTCAACTAAAATTGCACTCTGTAGTTTCTTCAATGATTTCTTAATTGCCAAATCTGATTGTCTTTTTTTCAGTCATTCTTCTCTGTCTTCTTCATTTGATTCTATCGTGTCTCTCTTCCTCTCTCTCTCCCTTCTCTCTCTTCACCTTATGATGATTTAGTAGACAATCTTCAACAGTGGCTTAGTTGATAAATATATCGTTCTATGGCCATTCAGAGATATGCCTCTCAGAAATTAATTAGTTTTATCTTCAAACATCAGACATGCACTGTATCACCTTGTTCAAACTTCCTTCCAAATCACTAATTTATTGCAGATTCTTGATGGGATATTTCCAGCTTAAATGAAGTTCATATTTATTGGAAGTCTTTGCCACCATTACTTAGGTTGCATTTGTGGGACAATGGCATATGGAATCTATAGGCACTGTTGCCAAATTTGCCTAGTCGATATTACAGTGCACAGGTAACAATGGTCTCAGGGTGTAGTTATAAATTTAAGTTATCTTATAGGAATAAATCCTAGGAAGAGAAGCTATTTCCTATTTATGCACAACTATCATTATAAATGCTGGAGTCAAAAATTCTCTTTGAAATTTATATGGCAAATACAATTTTGCTGAAAGATGATGTATAGTTTTGATAGTAAAATTATCTGTAGACATGTATTTTGTACTTCATGAAAAAAAATTGCAATTCTATTTTATTATATGGGTATTCAAATTTATACTACCAAAACATTCAGTTTGAAGTTTCTAATGGAAGTCCTAAATGTCATCATATTCATCTAGTTACATTTTTATATTTTTCCACTCTCAGTAATTTTGCTAGGTTTTTAAATGCAAAACAAATTCATCACAAACTTTTATGACATGGCCTGGATAGAGCAATGAATATGAGCAACATAGTTTAGACAGAAAGTACTTTCTACTACAGAAAATCCATTCTAATTTATATACAAGTAGGTATTGATATATGTTTTACTCTTTTGTGTATATATTAGCATGTACATATGTACATGCATATATATGCAAATATGTGTAAATATGCAATGTACATATTAAGGAGTTTTGAAAATACTCAGTTTTGAATGTATTAGTCAAATGAAAATAATCCAAACATATTTTTATGAGCTAAATGCAAAATATAGGTGACATAATGACAAAGTTTATCCAGGACAACATATATTTATTCTTTCTATCGTATTATTAAACATTTGTCATTATTACTATTCTGTTTTTTTTCTCAATAGTAAACAGAATTGTCTTTCTGATTCAACTGCCAGCTTCTACATATTGTATATTAAAAGATCTTTGTCAGACGTAAGTAACCATTCAGTGAGAGAGAACATCAGAAATTTTGTTAAAGGATTGTTTAAAAGAAGCAAAGACATCTAAAATATAAGCCATGAAGCATTTGTTTAAAATGTTGCCAGAGTATTCTATGTGTCAGAAAGAGGTAAATCAGCCTTACTCTGTAGTCACTTTTAGTTTAGTCAGCCTACAAGGGATAAATTAAAAAGAGAATTCCTGGCTTTTCTCTCAGTTTAAGTAGGTTTTGCTCAATATGACAAATGGATTTATCAAAAAATAAATATCTTTCCTATATTTTCCTGCAAAGGTAGCATCAGGATTCCTATGAAAAGTAGGTAGGTTTTACCAAGAGAAAAACTTGAATATCTGCTCTTGATCATCTGATCATAAAGATCTAAGAAAGATAACATACAAAATCTTGTGGGTACAATTTATTGTACGTATCCAAGAAATGCCAAGGACTTACATAAAGAAAACTCCAAATCACATTCTAATTTTATGACTAACCATTTAATAATTTAAAATACTATTTTATTTTTTGTAGCTTTTTTCAAAATTTTTTATCAAAGCTTTTTATTTTCAAAACATATGCATGGATAATTTTTCAACATTGACCCTTATAAAAATTTTTGTTCCCAATTTTCCCCACCTTCCCTCTGCCCCTTTTCCTAAATGGAAAATAATTCAATATATGTTAAGCATGTTTATATATATATATATATATATATATACACATATATATGTATATATATTTGCATGTATATATATATATTTGCATGTATATATATACATATATACATATATATGTTAAATCCTATATATATATATATTTATAAAATTATCATGCTGCACAAGAAAAATCAGATCAAAAAGGAATAAAAATTAGAAAGAAAGCAAAATGCAAGCAAACAACAACAAAGAGTAAAAATGCTATGTTGTGATCCACCCTCAGTTCCCACAGTCCTCTCTGTGGGGTAGATGGCTCTCTTCATCACAGGATCATTGGAATTGACCTCAATCATCTCATTATTGAAAAGGGTCCAGTCCATAAGAAATGATCTTCATATAATCTTATTGCCGTGTACATGATTTCCTGGTTCTGCTCGTTTCACTTAGCATCAGTTCATATAAGTTTCTCCAAGCCTTTCTGAAATCATCTTGGTCATTTCTTACAGAACAAAAATATTCCATGACATTCATATACCATAACTTATTCACCCATTCTCCAATTGATGGGCATCCACTCAGTTTCCAGTTTCTAGCCACTACAAAAAGGACTGCCACAAACATAAAATATTATTTTAAACAAATAATTCACTTTCATCTTTAACTTTAGTGCTTTCCCTGTGATGTTATAATTTGTCCTATATCTATTATCCTTGTACATAGTTATTTGTATGTCATCTCTCCTATTACATTGGGTTCCTTTCCCCCAGCTTTTTTTTAAAAAAAAAAAATCTATTATTACTCAAAAAAGCCTTTATTAAGCCCCTACCACAAATACTGTGATCAGTTCTAGAGATAAAAATAAATAAATAAATAAATAAAAATGTAAATAGTCCCAACTCTCAAGAAATTTATATATACTGTGGGTAAAATTGGATGGCAGAAGAAACTGGAACCAGAACCAAAACCAAAACCAGAAATTTAGAAATCAAGAAGAGAGTTAGCCAGCAAAGAACTCCTACCCTTAATCAATTAGGATGAGAGGGTGATAGGAAAGATTAGCCTGCAAAGATAAGGAGGCCAAAAGTAGAAGAGTTCTTGGACCAAGTAAGAATCAAAGACAAGAGGAATCAAACCATGATATGGATAATCAGTTATAAACTTCAACTTTAACTGATTCAGAATTATGTAGATTTTACAAGTCTGAGGAAGGAAGCTTGAATACTTTTAGTCTTGTGGACCACACCTAAGATAACACTATATAAGTTTGTAGGGCTATATAGGAAATGTTCCTTACCCTAGACAAATTTATTTGATATTCTGGCATCTCACTTTAACTGTGTACTACAGTACCTGGTACAATCTGTGAATTCAATAAATACTTATTGATTAATTAGAAAATATTTAAACATTTTGAAGTAAATTTAGAAATCCTTATTCACATTTCAGCCATCAACCAGTTAATAAATATTTATATAGTATCTATTATTTTTCAAATGTAGTACTAAGTGTTGGGGATTCAAATGTAAAAGACAGTCCTTTCAGGGAACTAATAAGGGATACAACAGGTTAAGAACTACATGAAAATAAGCAACATATAGAATATATTGAAAATAATAGAGGGAAGACACTAAAATCAGGGGGATTGTGAAAGCCTTTATGTTTTTTTGTAACTTATCAGAAGTGGCAAGGTATTTGATGCATAGAAAAAAACTAAAACCCTTTCTGCTTCTGTCTCTAACTTTGTCTCTTTCTGTCTCTCATCATGTCTTTTCTCTATCTCTCTCTCTGTGTCTCTCTTTCTGTCTGTCTCTGTCTGTCTCTGTCTCTCTTCCTCTATTTCTCCCCCCCCTTTTCCTCTCTGTCTTTATCTCTTTCTCTGCCTCTGTCTCTCTGTCTCTGTCTCTCTCTCTTTGTGTGTGTCTCTCTCTTCCTCTCTGTCTCTGTCTGTCTGTGTGTCTTTGTCTCTCTATGTCTCTGTATGTCTCTCTGTCTGTCTCTGTCTGTCTGTCTATCTCATCCTGTCTGTCTCTCTGTCTTTCTCTGTCTCTGTCCACTCCTCTCTCTTTCCCTCTCTCTCTCCCCCTCCCTCCTTCTCTCTCTCTCTCTATCTGTTTCTCTGTGTGTGTATCTCTCTGTATCTCTGTCTATCTCTCCCTCTCTCCTCTTCCTCTCTATCTCTCTGTCTGTCTGTCTGTCTCTCTCTTCCCCCTTTCTTTCCTCTCCCTCCTTCTCTCTCTCCCCCCTTCTCTCTCTCTGTCTCTCTCTTTCCCTCTCTTTCTATCTCTCTCTCCCTTTCTCTCAGTCTGTCTCTCTCTCTTTTGTCTCTCTCTGTCTGTCACTTGCTGTCTCTCTTTCTCTTTGTTTCTCTCTGTCTTTGTCTCTCCATCTCTGTTTCTCTCTGTGTCTCAATCTCCTTCTCTGTCTCTGTTTCTCTCTTTTTCTCTCTTTCTCTCTGTCTCTGTCTCTGTCTTTTTCTCTCTCTGTCTGTCTCTTTCTCTCTCTGTCTGTCTCTGTCTCTTTCTTTCTCTGTCTCTGTCTCTCTGTGTATCTTTCTCTGTCTCTCTGTCTCTGTCTGTCTGTCTCTCCCTCTCTTTCTCTCTGTCTCTGTCTGTCTATCTCTGTCTCAGTCTCTCCCCCCCGTCTCTCTCTATCTCTCTGTCTTTCTCTCTTTGTCTCTCTGTCTCTGAATTTCTTTCTGTCTTTCTCTGTCTCTGTCTCTCTGTCACTCTCTCTGTGTTTCTCTGTCTCTCTTCCTCTGTCTCTGTCTCTCTGACTTTCTCTTTCTCTGTCTTTGTCTCTCTGTCTCTCTCTGTCTCTGTTTCTCTCTGTCTCTGTCTCTCTATCTCTGTTGCTCTCTCTCTGTCTCTGGTTCTCTCTGTGCCTCTATCTCTGTCTGTCTCTCTGCCTCTCTTTCTCTGTCTCTGTCTTTGTATCTCTGTCTCTGTCTCTCCCCCCCCTCTTCTTCCTCTCTCTCTCCCTCCTTCTCTCTCTCCACCTCCCTCCTTTTCTCTCTCTCTCTGTCTCTGTCTGTCTGTCTGTCTTTCTGTGTCTCTCTGTCTCTGTTTCTGTCTCTGTCTGTCTGTCTGTCTCTGTCTCCCTCCCCCCCTGTCTCTTATTCTCTGTCTCTCTGCCTCTCTCTCTGTGTCTGTCTGTCTGTCTCTCTGTCTCTGTCTCTCTCCCTCTCCCTCTCCTTCTCCCTTTCCCTCTCCTTCCCTTTCTCTCTCCTTCCCTTCCTCCCTCTCCTTGCCTTCCTTCCTCCCCCTCTCCCTCCCCCTCTTCTTCTCTCGCTCTCTCTCTCTCCCTTTCCTTCCCTTCCTCTTCTTTTTCTTCTCTCTCTCTCTCATACACACACATATTCCCTGCTCTTGCATTCCACTTCCATCACTACTCTTCCTAAGAATACCATTATGATAAATATTCCTTCTTGTCACACTTTACAGAAGAGGAAGGCCTCGCTATCACTGGCTATTTAAATAGCATGACTGGTCAGTTCCATAAAACCTGCCTAAAGACTCCATGGCCCCATGGAGCCAATGCTGGGGCTCAGACTGTGGTTCATTGCCAGACTGCTAGGCTATGCTGCCTTAAGAAATTAAGCCCATCATGCATGACCCATCCATGCTAGGGACAAGGGATTGTCCACAAAGCAGTTTTCATCACCAGACATGGCCCGTGTCTGGAAGACATCCCTCTCTTTTAAGTAGGCAGGCTTTGCAGCTAACATGATTATAGTTAGCATGAAACTCATTACTCACAAATGATTTACTTAGTAACAGGCATGCAAAAGCCATTGTGTGATCTGGCTGCCCTTTAGTCAGTGGAGATAAGGTAAATGATCCTAGTAACCAGAAATGAAAACAAGCCCAGCATGTTTATTTAATATAAATTACTAGTAAATAATAAGAGGTTTCCTATTTTCCTTTGTGTTCTCTTTCCTGCATCCTCTCCCTTTCCCCCTGTTCCTTTCTATTGTTGGAGTCATCACTTCGTTCCAGCTGCTACACACATGCTAGTTATTCTCTGCACACACAGCTTTTCTGTGCTTGGCAGCCCTAGACAGCAGCAAACCCTGCTTGGCTCTTTACTGTTCCTGTGTCCAACACTTGAAGTGCTGAATGGTTGAGATTAATTTTAAACATTCCCCTTAGGGATACAAAAGTCCTTCTAGTCTCCAATGAGAGGCTCGGTTCATGAAATGTTGCTTTATCAATTGTCCCAGAACAAAATCAGAGGGTGTCCCTTCCAGCCTGGCGCCTGTCTCAGAAAACTGGTAACACATTCTTTGCTCCCCCGAAGGTCAAGGTTTTCAGTTATTTCCCTGACGTGATATGCATGTCATGGTCTGGGGTGGGGAGAAAGCCCCGGACAAAACAAAATGATTACTGGGTCATTATATGACGAGTAGTATTAATATTAAGGGTAGGAATATTGTAAAGTTTCGGCATTAAAAAAAGAACAATCTTAATTTCTGTGGGTTTCAACATGGTATAAATTTAAAAGATTTATGGAGGAAACCTATTAGGGGAGGTAGGTGAAAGGAAACACATCAGTCCTTGTTAGAATAGCTCAATTGATCTCAGACAGTTTTCCTTTCAGAAACTCTTTGTATTACATCTCTCATCCTTAAGGGATCCAAAAATAAAGATAATATCACAAAAGAGCCAATAGTTAAGTATTGTTTAAGATTGAATAGGGAATTGGCGAAGTCAAATAGAGTGAAATAAGGATAGAAAGATAGGTTAAAAATTAGATTGTGATGGGCCTTAAATGCCATTATAAGAATGTTATATTTAATTGTATATGAACAACTAAAAAAGCTTGAAACTTCTTAGGAAAGAAGTGATTTTGTTAAGCTGTAACTGCCAGATGGATTATGGTGCTTTGTGAAGACACATTGGACAGGAAGGGGAGTGAAATCAGAGAAACTCCTTAGGAATCTACAACATGCCTGGCAAGAGATGAAGAATTAGGGTTGTTGCAATATGTGAATGAAATAGCAAGATAAAGTAAAGAGATAAATAAAAGACACCCTGATGGTAGAATCAGTAGAACCTGTCAACTGATGTAGATAAGAAATATGAGAGAGGAGGAATTTTTAAGCACAGGTGACTGGAGAAATAGTAATGCTAATGGATAGAGGGAACTGACACACAAGAACACATTTAAAGGAAAAGATGATAACCGTAATGTGTGAATTGTAAGCAGGAAAGTCCTATGGAAAGCTAGATATGCAGGACTGTGTAATTCAGCAATGAGGTTGTTTATGATAGTGTCCTAATTGAAGTAGATAAGTAGAAAAGAGAATGAAGGCTAGAATCTTAAGGGACCCTCATACTTGAGGGGAAATAGGATCAAAGCAAAATGCTGAAAGAAGTGAAAATGGAATGTTCATATTTATAGGCAGTTTATTGGAAGCCAAGGATGATGAGAATCAAGAAGGAGAAGAGTACTAATCAATGACAAATGTTGCAGGAAAGTAGGATGAGGATAGAGGGAAAAATATACTGAATTTATCCTTTATGCATTGGAAAAGAGTAGTTTCAGCAGTGAGACTGGGACATAATATAAATTGGAGAATATTAAGAAATGCCTGGGTATTGGGAGGAGGAAAAACATGGGATGATAATTTACTTCAGATGGTTATGTCATGGAAGGTTTCTTAAGGAAAGGGTGACCTGAGCATCTTAATATTGAAGGGAAGGAATCTATAAGAGTCAGGAAATGAAGATGAGTGAGGAAAGGGGGATGAACAAAGGAATGATGTCAAGCAGAAGATATAAGGGAATGGAATCAAGGGTAGAAATGGAAGCTTTTATCCTTTGTAATGAGAGGCTCAGGATCTGATAACAGAGGTAAGGAAGGAAGGAAGGAATAAAAAAGTATTTTTTTAGAACTATGCAAAGTGCCAGCAGTGTAAATAGAAAAGGGGGAAAAGTCCTTGCTCCTAAGGAAATTATATTATTCTGGGAAAGTCAAATCATATAATAGGCTGCAGTGGTACGTCATATGGAAAGGTCCCATGGTCTTTGGAATGCAATAGCAAATCATATGGTAATATATGTTATTTATTTTGGTTTTGATCAATAAAATCTTATTTGTTTCTGCATTTGTGTTGAAACTGTGCCAATAATGTTGAATCAAGAATTTTCTTTTGTATGTCTTCAGTCTGAGGGGAGGTGGTGGTAGATGAGGAGAGAATAAGTAGAATAAATTGTCAGATTTAAATAGAGAATCTATAATGAGCTAGGGCATAAACCCCCAGGAAACTTTGTCCAGGTATCTTGGCCTGTATTCTATGCAGGCCTGTGGCAAGGGCCTCAAAATTATCCTGTTTAGGCCATATGCAGCTCATTTGAAGGAACTGCTACCTAGCATGGAGAAAAGAAAATGTACTTGACTTAGAATAAATAACTTTCAAGTTCCTGTGGAAGAAGGATTAAATTTATTCTAATTGGCCCTATAGGGCAGAGTGAGGACAATTGGTTAAGGGTAAAATTAGGAGAAATGGCCTTCATTTAAGGATGAGGAAAATTATTTTTATTATATTAATATCAAATTATTAAATTAATATTAGTTTTTTTCTTTATTTCTTTTTTTGTGGACCAGCACCTGTAGGTCAGTCATGTAGTCTCTGAAAGACATTGCTGATAGATGCAATTACCCAAATTCTGTTTAGAGTATAAACAGAATCTAATCTAGGTGAATTCCAGCCCCAGTGCATTAAGCCCATGTCCTAGCAACCCTCCATTAGAGTTTAGAGTAACTCAGATTATGAAAGATAAAACCAACCTGAGTGCTCTGGGTAGAAAAGGGTTTCTTTGTCTAGATTGCTGGAGATGGCTCAGTCTCACTATCACGCTATGGTCTCATGGGGAGGAATTAAAGACTTTTAGCCCACCTTCTCATTAGTATATCTACCTTTTCATTAATTGTTCACCAATCAAGGTTGATTTTTCCTATCAGGGAATTACTTTCAAAAAAATATTTAAGGAATTCACTGCCTTCATTAGGAGTCATTGGTTATTGAGATGGACCATCAATTTATTGATTATCAGATAGCCTAATTAATAAATTACTATTTAGGTGAAAATTCTGTCTCTTAAGTTTTTCATTTGTCTCAAAGATAAACTCTAACAACTAGAAAGTTCAAGTGAGTAGCTGCCTCAGGAAGTTGTTGATGGAAAAGTTGATGTATATATTGACTTTGAGTTGCAAACATGTATACTAGATACATGAAGTAAAATTTGAATGACCACTTGTCACATTTGTTAGACATGAGAATCCTGGTGAAATGTGAGTTATAGTAGGTGCCCCCTAGATCTCTTGCAAATCTAGGATTCTGTAATTAAGTAAAAATAGACATTTTGAGGTAGAAAGTGAAGGGGCAAGGGAGAAGAGGAACAACAACAAAAAGCATTTTATAACATTTTAAAGTTCACTATGCTTACAAGCATTGTACAAATTATGTATTATTTCTATTTCCCCTTTTCAGATGAGGAAACTGACGCTTTAAAAGGTTGAATCACTTGTCAGGCTCATAAAATCACTAAGTGGCTGAGAAAGGATCCTGTGCTCTGAACTCAAAGGTCAACATTCTAGTTATCATGCTGTCTAACTGCATAATAGTCTAAATATTCTCAAGAAAGTAGCTGGCTAGTTCATCATGATCATGATTATCTCTAGCCTTTATATGCTCTTGAAGATTTTTATAAAACACTTTATAAAGGTTATCTTACTTTATTCTTACCAGAGACTTGAAAGGCAAATGCTATTTAACTGATTTTATGGATTAGGAAACTCAAAAACCAGAAGTTTATTAACTTACTCAAAGTCACACAACTATTATATGAAAATGGATTTGTACTCATTTTTCCTGACTCCAGATTTAGTGCTTTACTCACTGTACTATCTAGCTGATAAAGTCATATATTGAGGAAGTTAGGATGGAAAAGAAACTGGTAGTTTGATAGAAAAATAAATTTGCATCAGCCATTGAGGAAATAAGAATAACTAACATTTTTAGTATTTTATGATGCTTAAACACTACATATATATGTATATGTATATATACAATCTCATTTGATCCTCATAACAACTCTGAAGTAGGTATTGTTATTTATTATTTTCCTCATTATGCAGAAAAGGATACTAAGGCCCAGGTTATATAACTAGTGAGTATCTGAGACAAGATTTAAATTTAAGTTTTCCTGACTCCCAAGTTTAACATTCTAGATTATCTAACACGCTATCTAAGTGTCTTGTGGAAAGTATGACCAAGTCAATATTATGTGAGTAAAACTTTTGTCATGCACAAGTGAAGGTTTATATGAGCTTTACAGCTGAAGTTTTTAATGGTTTGAAAATTCTTTTTTTATTTGTTGACTTGATCTTTATACAAGCCACCTTAAGGTAATACCCATATAGGGTATTTAAGGTCAGAACTTTGACATCCCACTGCTATCTTATCTGAGATAGACTCCCTTCTACAATATACCACAAATCATTTTATAACTTTATTTGGATATTTTTAGTGAACAGGAATCCACTACCTTTTGGGAAGTCCATCCTACTTTTGAAAAAAATTTAATGGTTCACTAGTTTTTTCTTAACTAAATCTAAATCCATTTCTTTGAAACTTCCATCCCTTTCCCTAGTTTGGCTCTCTAGATCCAAACCAATTTAATGCCTCTTCTAGCATGATAATTTTTCAAATACTTGAAATTAGTATACTTCCTTCCTTCCCAAGTTTTTTTTTTCTTTTCCAGGTTAAACATCGCCAATTTTTTTCATCTGATCTTCATATAGCATATCAGTCTTTCACCAATCTATTGCCCTCCAGATACTCTTAAATTTATCAAACAAATCTTCCTTCAAATGCAATATTCAGAACTGAACACAATGTTCCCTACATAGTAAGACCAAGACAGATATTATGGGGATGTTATTTCCCAAATACCATACATTTTTTCTCAATTAAACCTAAGTTCATGTGAGATTTTGATGGCTGTCCATGGCATTTCTTACTCATAGTTATTTCCACTAGAAGTCCCACATCTTTTATTTTTTTATGTGAACTATGATAGAGCCATATAACCCAATCTTGTATTTTTTATTTTATAAATCTAAGTAGAAGCCTTTAGATTTATCTATAAAATTTACTCTTAATATGTTCAATACAGTGCTCTACCTATTGACATCCTCCTTGAGTCTAGATTCTGTTTTTCAGTGTGTTAACTACGTCAATAGCACATTTTTAGCAATGTCATCTATGTCTTTATTCAAATCATTGCTAAAAATATCCAATAGCACAGGGTCATGAATGGATTATTGAGATATAGACCTTTGTAGACCTCCCTAAACACTGGCAGTGGACAATTAATGAGAATTATTTTGGTCCCAGTTACTCAAAGCAGGTTGAAACCTCTGTAACTAAGTCTAAAGACTATCTTTTAGCCTACATCCCTCTATCATGACCACAAGACTAGCATGAGAGATTTTGTCAAATACCTTATTAAAACTTGGAATCAAAATCAAGTTCAATGTCCCATCCTATAATTTGTAAAATCCTTTTTTTTTCTTTTGAAAATTAGCAAAATGTATACCTTTTCCAGGACTAGGGTAGCTCTTCCATTATTATGATATCTCATGGATCTCTGACAATGACTTAATAAAATTTGTATTCTGATGGAATGTGTTTTAATCTGGTGATACAATTCTTCTGGGGGAGTCAGGTGCTCTTTTAGTGTTGTCCCTTTTGTAAATTTATTGTACAACTATATCAGGCTCCTTACATAATTCCTTCTTTTCCTTCTCTTTTTGTCCTCAAACAAAAGTTTGAAAGTTGTTCTTGAGAGCTCTTCTTCCATTCTGAGCTGATTATAATTTTAAGTTATAGGATACTACCTATCCTCTCTTACAACTTTTGATATATATTTTGCTAAAATCTGAATTTATATCATATAAAATATTATATAATGATAAATATATATTTATTATTTATTAAGCCCTTTCTAAGTGCCAGGTACAGTGCTAGCACTAGAGATACAAATACAGATAAGGTATCCTCTACTCTCTTCTTAAGGAGCTAATCATCTAATGGACAGTGTAATGACAACATTAAAAGAAGCTGAAATGGAAATGCAGAAGGAAGGAGATCAGTTTAGCTCAAGGACATAATGGAGAAGTTCAAAAGAATGTAACTAAATTGAAAAAAAAAAAAGGTGGGTGGCTTAGGAGTACTCATTTATTTAAATGGAGCTTCTGGGAGGAGCTTTCATTCCAACTTCCATTTAAAATGACCTCAGAGGCAGAGGGCACTGAGAAGCTAGAGGGTTCTAGGACTAAAGTGATCTTTCAAGATAAAGAGGTTTTTAAATATGGTTAGATGGACAAGTCCAAAAAGGCACAGTAGATGGGAAATTCCCTAGACTCATTCTGTATTTTCTTTTCTATCACAAATTATAAGTTATGTGTGCTTTCTTCTTTACTCACCAATTCTTTCTCATTTGTAAGAAGACTTCTTAAATAGCATTTTCTCTCTTTTTTATTTTGTTTTGTTTTGTTTTCACCATTTGAGGAACAAAACGAACATCAATCCAAATCACAAGCCTCCTTGCAAATCTTGCAAATAGTTTACCGGATTCTCCATTTCCTTTTCCCCTCTGCCCCTCCCCCCCCACATAAAAGGTCTATAGGAAATTTAATGACAATTTTGCTTTTCGTTGTCTCTTTTGATCTCTTGCCAGATGTTCTTTTAGCATGCTTCCCCTCACATTCCTAAATTACTTTAGATATTACCTTAATATACAGTGATATTCTACTTTTTTCCACTTTTACCTATCATTTTTCTTGGAATAAGGACATTTTCTAATTATAGCTATTATCCATCACTACCTGAGAAATATCTATCATGTCTAATTTGCTTTTGTGCAGTAGAATCTCTCATTTAAATTGCTTGCTATTTGATGTACATTTGTATGCCATAGACCTTATTGTTGTTTTATTTTTAAGGTATTTTCTTCTATTAATTGATTAATATTTCTACTGCTACCCTACATTCTCACTGCTTCTCATTGCCACCTAAACTTGTGTATATAGTTTCCTTCATCATTTTTTTTTCACTATAAAGTCCCTTTGATTACATTTGCAAGATTCCATGCATATTCTTTTCAGTCTTTGTTCAGTGAACTTCAAGTCTTACTAGGAATCTCTCATTTCTTACCATTTAAATGGTGCTCCAGAAATCCAAATCTTATGCAGACACTATTAGTTTATTCAATTGTTTACTTTCCAGGTTTGCCTTTGTCATCTGAAGTATTTGCCTTCACTAGATAGCCAGCATAAAAAGACAACCCCTTTTCACAAGATTTCTCATTCTTTATCAATGTCTAGAATATGAAATAGTAAAAACTTGACACATAGGTCAGGTTTGTTGCTCAAAAATATTCCGAACCTAAAAAATGTATAAGAGAGTTCTTATTTTTAATATCATTTATATCTGTGAGAATCAGACCATGACAAAATGGATAGTAGTCATCTTAATTTTAAAACATATTCTGGGGGTTTATTGATGACTTGTTTAATTTATTTTTCTTAGATGGGGTTATGTATTTTATTTTCTCTTCTGTAAATCAGGGTAATTTATATTTTTTTGAAAATATTCATCCATTTTTGCTTAGAAGATCAGATTTATTGGAACATAATTAAGTAAAATAGATCCCAATAATTGCTTTAATTTCATCTTCATTGGTAGCATAATTACCCTTTGCATTTTTTTTGATACTGGTAATTTAGTTTTCTTCTCTCTCTCTCTCTTTTTTTTTTATTAAAGCTTTTTATTTGTATAACATATGTATGGGTAGTTCCCCAGCACTGGTCTTTACAAAGTTTTCCATTATAAATTTTACCCCCAGTGCCCTCCCCTCCCCTAGATGGCAAGAAGTTCACTACATGTTAATAATGTTGAAATACTTGACAAGTTATGCAAGAAAAATCCTATCAACAAGAAAAAAAAAAGAAAATCAGAAAAAGGCAACACAATGAAAGCAAATATCAATAGAGATCATGAAAATGTTACATTGTGGTCCATATTTCATATCCCTCTCTCTGGGTGTATATGGTTTTCTTCAGTGAAAAATTGGAACTGGTTTGAGACAATTCTATGCTGCAGAGAGCCATGTCCATCAGAATTGATCATCATGTAATACTGTTGTTGCTGTGTATGATGATCTCCTGGTTCTGCTCATTTCGCTCAGCATCAGTTCATGCAAGTCTCTCCAGGCCTCTCTGAAATCGTCCTGCTGGTCGTTTCTTACAGAGCAATAATATTCCATAACATTAATATACCATAATTTATTCAGCCGTGCTCCAATTGATGGGCATCCCTTCAGTTTCCAGTTTTTAGCCAATATAAAAAGGGCTGCCACAAACATTCTTGCACATGTGGGTCTCTTTCCCTCCTCTAAGATCTCTTTGGGATATAGGCCCAGTAGAAACACTGCTGGGTCAAAGGGTATGCTCAGTTGGACAACTTTTTGAGCATAGCTCCAAATTGCTCTCCAGAATGGTTGGATCCGTTCACAGTTCCACCAACAATGTATTAGTGTCCCAGTTTTCCCACATCCCCTCCAACATTCATCATTATCTTTTCCTGTCATTTTAGCCAACCTGACAGGTGTGTAGTGGTACCTCAGAGTTTTCTTAATTTGCATTTCTCTGATCATTAGTGATTTGGAGCAACTTTTCATATGACTAGAGATGGTTTTAATTTCATCATCTGAAAATTGTCTGTTCATATCCCTTGACCACTTATCTATTGAAGAGTGGCTTGAATTCTTATATATATGAGACAATTCTCTATATATTTTAGAAATGAGGCCTTTATCAGAACCATTAAATGTAAAGATGATTTCCCAGTTTCATGCTTCCCTCCTAATCTTGTCTGCATTAGTTTTATTTGTACAGAAACTTTTTAACTTAATATAATCAAAATTATCCATCTGGTGTTCAATTAGGAGTTCCAGATCTTCTTTGGGCATAAATTTATTCCATCTCCACAGGTCTGAGAGGTAAACTATATTACGTTCCTCTAACTTGCTTACAAAGTCCCTCTTTATATCTAGATCATGAACCCAATTAGATCTTATTTTGGTATGTGGTGTTAGGTATGGGTCAAGCCCTAATTTCTTCCACACTAGTTTCCAATTTTCCCAGCAGATTTTGCCGAATAGTGAGTGCTTATCCCAAAAACTGGGGTCTTTGGGTTTATCAAACACTAAATTGTTAAGGTTATTGCTTAGATTGTCCTGATAACCAATCCTGTGCCACTGATCGACTACTCTATTTCTTAGCCAGTAGCAAACGGTTTTGATGACCGCTGCTTTATAATATAGGTTTAGATCTGGTACAGCAAG
>JAJPUD010018209.1:0-29215 GCA_023553655.1 Myrmecobius fasciatus | reverse complement strand
CCCCCCCTTCTGGGGTCCTCTCCCCCTACCACCCTGTGCCCCCCCATGCTTGTGGCGCTGCCCCCCGCCCCGCCGGCGCTTCCCGAAGCAGCCCTTCCTCGAGGGCTGGCACCGGGCTGGGCACCCGGAGCCCTAGAAGGAAAAAACAAACCCAGGCCCCCCCTCCACCCCCCCAAGTTTCCTCCCTGGCCCCCGCAGCCCCCTTCTGTCTGTCCCCCCCTTTCCTCGGTGCTCTCTCCATCCCTGTCAGGAGGTCCCATCAGCCCCTGGCACATGCTCCTGGCCATGTGTAAGAGAGGGGGGCCATGTGCCTAGAGCTGGGGTGCCGGGTGGGGGGGGGAGAGTGGAGGTGCCCAGAAAGCCATGAGTGGGGCGCAGGGCCGTGGGAGCCTCCTTTCCGCCCTTGTCGGACCCGAGCCTTGGGCCCGTTCCCAGCCAGCCTCTCTCCTTCAGGATGGAACTCATGATCGGGGAGCCTAGGATGAATGGCTTGGGCCCCAGGGGCCCCCCGGAGCCCGAGCAGTAAGTAGGGAACTGGCTGGGGTGGGGGGGCACAGGCCCCAGGAGGCCCAGGAAGCCCCAGCCCGTCGCTTCTGCCCCTCCAGGTCCCAGGCCGAGCTTGCCGGCTTCCTGCCCCGGGCACCCCCGGGGAAACAGGCTGTGCAGTTCTCGGATGTGAGTGCCCCGTATGTCAGTGCCCTGTATGTGAGTGCCCCAGCTTCCCATATGCCAGTGCCCCAGCCTCCCGTATATGAGTGCCCCAGTGCCCCATAGGTCAGTGCTCCAGCTCCCTGTTTGTCAGTGCTCCAGCTCCTTGTTAATCAGTGCTCCAGCCCCCTGTATATCAGTGCCCCAGCCCCCCCCATCTGTGCCCCAGGCCCCCGTTCTCCCCGGCCCCTCTGATTCTCTTCCTGTCCCACGCTGCAGTTTGAAGGGAAGACGTCTCTGGGCATGTCGATGTTCAACCTCAGCAACGCCATCATGGGCAGCGGGATCCTGGGGCTGGCCTACGCCATGGCCAACACGGGCGTCCTGCTCTTTTTGTGAGTCCTCGGACCCGGGCTGGGCTCTGGGCGATGCCCGTGGGGCTTCCCCACTGAGCCCAGCGCCTTTGCTACCTCTCCCAGAGTCCTCCTGTTGTGCATGGCCCTCCTTTCAGCCTACTCCATCCACCTCCTGCTCACATGTGCCGGCTTTGTTGGTGAGTCCCTCCCCGCCCCCCATCAGAGAAACCCATCCCTGCCGTCCCTTTGCCCTTCCCTTGGCTCGTGTCCTGTTCGGATCCTGATCCCCTGACCCCCGACCTCCGACCCCCTCTGCAGGGATCCGGGCGTACGAGGAGCTGGGTCGCCGAGCCTTTGGGACATCGGGGAAAGTGGCTGTGGCCGGAGTCATCTGCCTGCACAACATTGGGGGTGAGGCCGTCCGGAGGCCTGGCGGCGGGCGGCGGGTGGCGGGGCAGTGGGTGGTGGGCTCCAGGGTTGGGAGCAGGTGCGGCCCGAGATGTCAAGCCCCCTCCTCTTGCCCTTCCCGCTTTCAGCCATGTCAAGTTACCTCTACATCATCAAATCCGAGCTGCCCCTGGTCATCGGGACCTTCCTGGACTCGAAGATCACGGACTCCAGGTGAGCGCTGGGAGTGCGCGTGTACACACACAGACGCACACACACAGGACGTGCCCCCATGGCACTTTGGGGCAGAGCCATCTCGGGCCCGGCAGCCACAGGCCTCTGCCCGTGGGCTTTCCATCCAGCAGCGAGCGACGGCTTTGCCTCCATCTGCCGGGCCCGGCCCCCAGTCATCGGTCTCGGCCCGCCCGCCCAGCCGGGCTGCCCAGCTGTCTCGAGCTTACTGTACAGCTGTGGCCGCCCGTGAGCGAGCAGCTGTCTCTGCTCACCCGGCCGCCCAGCTGTCCCGGTCAGGGTGTCTGGCGAGCCGTCCTGCTCGCACTCTCCCCTCTGGCTGGCAGGGGTCACTCGTCGGGGATCTCGCCACCCCGACCTGGCTGTCCGGTTGTCTGTGTGACTTGGGGACTCTGGGAGGGGGGGGCTGGGTCTCTCAGCAGCCTAGTGTGGAAGAGGTGGGGGGTCCTTGTTTGACTGTTCCTTTCCATGACGTCCCGGCCAAGTGGTCCCCGAGCCTGTGCTTGGAGAGCCCCACAGAAGGGGTTGCTCCCCAATTCCCCAGGCGGTCTTTCGCACTGCGGCCCAGCTCTCGGGTGCCAGGGAGCCTTCTCCCCATGACCATGCGGCTGGGGGCACACGGCCGTCCCCCGAGCGGCTTTGCCCAGGGGTGTCGGTAGCAGAGACCACCCCTGTGGGGGGCTTGGTCTGGCTTTTTCTGGTGGGGCCGGGGTACCGCCCGGGCCCCTGGGGCGGCCTCAGCTCCATACCCTGCCGCCTCTAGCAGGCCCTGGTTCCTGGATGGCAACGTTCTCATCATCCTGGTCAGCATCGGCATCATCCTGCCCTTGGCCCTCATGAGGCACCTGGGTGAGTCGGGGAGGAAGCGGGACGGCAAGGGAGCGGGAGCGGGCCGCGGGGTCTAACCATCCCTGTGTGTGTCCCCGTCCCTGCCCTGCACAGGGTACCTGGGCTACACCAGCGGCCTCTCCCTCACCTGCATGGTCTTCTTCCTGGCCTCGGTGAGTTTGAGGGCCTTGGCGCCGGGGACGGGGGGGTTTGGGGAGAGGGCCCGGGGTCGGGCTGGGCTAGCCCCACCCTGGGTGGCTCTGCTCCCGCCCCCTCGCAGGTGATCTACAAGAAGTTCTCCATCGAGTGCCCCCTGAGCAGCGGGAACTGGACCGTGAGGCCTCCGCAGGGCCTCAATGACACCTGCGAGGTCCAGTTTTTCACCATTAACTCCCAGGTCAGGCCGCGTTCCCCGCTCCCCCCTCCTCAGCGCCGGGCGCTCAGAAGCCCGTCCCCGTTTTAGGTAGGGCCGAACCGGGGTGCGAAAGGAGGCGGGGGAGAGCGCTTCCGGGGTGCCACCCGGGAGACATTGGCCCATTCCCGGAAGCTCGGGTGCCCCTGGCGAGGGGCCGCGTGGGGGTGGGGGAGCCCATTCTGGGGACCGTGTCAGGAGGGCCACGGCGACAGCATCCCCGGTGGCTCCGGCCCCCGTTTCCCCCCAGACGGCTTACACCATCCCCATCCTGGCCTTCGCCTTCGTCTGCCACCCAGAAGTCCTCCCCATTTACACGGAGCTGCGCAGGTACGCAGGGACGTCGCGGCGGGAGGCCGGGGAGACGGGGTGAGAGGACGCGGTTGGGGGGGGCTCCGGATGGGGACCGTGCCCTTTCTCTGTCGCCGTGCAGACCGTCCCAGCGCCGGATGCAGGCTGTGGCGAACATGTCCATCGGGGCGATGTTTCTTATGTACGGGCTGACGGCGACCTTCGGTTACCTCACCTTCTTTGGTGAGAGGAGGAGGGGGGCCCCGGGATGGGGGGCCGGGGAGGCCGGAGAGGGATGGGCTTTTGCCCGGGGTTGACATCTGGGCGCGTACACGTGCGTGTAGGCCGCGTGGAGGCGGAGATGCTACATATGTACAGTCAGAAGGACCTGCTGATCCTCTGTGTGAGACTGGCGGTGCTCATGGCGGTCACCCTCACCGTCCCCGTCGTCCTCTTCCCGGTGGGTGCGCCCGGACGGGGCGGGGAGGCGGGGCCGCGGGGCCGGAGGCCGCCGGGCTCCTCCGTGACCCCGGCACCGTCTGCCCGCCTCCAGATCCGCCGAGCCATCCAGCAGCTCCTGTTCCCGACCAAGGCCTTCAGCTGGACCCGGCACGGCACCATCGCCCTCGGGCTCCTCGCCTTGGTCAACGTTCTCGTCATATTCGTGCCCAACATCCGGGACATCTTTGGAGTCATCGGTCAGTCTCCCTGCTGTCCCCCGCCCCTCCCCCCCGGCCCCTCCACGGGGCCCCGTGACCATCTTTTCCTTCCTCCCAGGAGCCACCTCGGCCCCCAGCCTCATCTTCATCCTCCCCAGCATTTTCTACATCCGGATCATCCCAAGGGACCGGGAGGCCTTGGCGTCTCGCCCCAAGCTCCAGGTGTGGGGGCTCATCAAAGAGCGGAGATCAGGAAGCCAAGGGGGGGGCGGGAGGAGGGGGAGGAGCGGGGACCGGGGAAAGGGGGGAGAAGCCCCCGGCCGCCCGCCCACCCCTGAGCCCTCCTTCCCCTCCCGCAGGCCGCCGCCTTCACTGCTCTGGGCGTCGTGATCATGGCCATGAGCTTGGGCTTCATCTTCACTGACTGGGCAGTCACCGGGCAGAGCAGGGGGGCGGGCCACTGAGCCGGAGGCCCAGCCGGGGCTCCTCCGGCCCGGGCCCGCCGGGTGCCCCGTCCCAGCTCGGCCGCGCGCGCGGGTGTTTGTGTGTTTGGGCGGCGGGGCAGGGAGGGTGGGGGGCTCCTGGGGTTCCGAACAATCAGTCTGCCTTCCCGAGGAAGGGCCGGGCTGGGCTGGGCTCCCTCTCCCTGCGGGGATCAAAGTCCCTAGGAGGAAGGGGACCCCAGCCCGGGGTCTGGGGGCCGCCCCCCCGTGGGAAGGAGATCGACTTGGCAAAGAATAAAGAGAATTTGGGGATCTTGGCTCTCGGGTGATTGTGTCGAGGGCCCGGGCAGGAAGCCGGGGAGGATGGGAAAGGGCCGGAGCGGGCAGCTGCTCGCACGGCGAGCTGCCCAGCCACCTGCGGGAATTCTGCCACTGGTGTGCAAGTTTCCAATCTAAATGCTCCCCGCTCCCGGCTCGGCCCTCTGGCTTCTGCTCCCCTCTCCCCCCCCCCCACTCAAGGTCCTTAGAACCTGGGGGGAGAAGCCTGGGCCTCAGGCCCCCTGAAGCCTCCCTTCTCCATGCCCTTGTCCACTCCATGCCTTCCCTCGAGTGTGGGCACAAAGTGGCACACACACACACTTATTGTGAGTGAGAGTTTCTCGCCCCTCTGCCAGTTCTTTGTTCCACTGAGGCTGTCCCATGGGGCGAGGACTGGAGCATTCTGGGACGGTCACCCGAGCCCAGCATGTCTTTCTGGCGTGTGGCCGGGCCGGGCGGCTTTCCCTGCACTCGGGGCCTGTCACCGATCCGCCGACTGCTCCGTGAGTGCACGTGTCCACCTTGTGCCCCAAACGTGTGCCGGGCCAGGGCCAAGCCCAGACCCTGGAGGCCGCCAGCGGACACCTCCCAGGGCCCCGTTGGAATTGGGGGGCCGGGATGAGGAGCGCCCCTGCTGGGTCTGAATCGGACTCTGCTCTCCCTTGGCCCCGGTCTCCTGGTGTGACAGGAGGCCTTTCCCAGGGGGCAAGGGACCCCTTCTCCGCACTGAAAAGGCCGCCCGAGCTCTTCACAGCCATCACCCCGGCTTTTTCTGGGTGCTGTGATCGGGGCCACTAGGTGGCGCTGTGGTGCACACAGGTCTGGTCTGAAATCGGGGCGACTCCTCTTCTTGAGTTCAAACCCAGCCTAGCCGGGTGACCCCAGTCCGGTCCCTTTACCCCTATCTGCCTCAGTTTCCTTGTCTGTCAAATGGCCTGGAGAAGAAAATGGGCAGCCACCCCGCTAGCTCTGGGGTCACAAAGATTTGGACACTGAACCAACTCCCCAACAAGTTTGATCAGGGATCCCAGGAGATCCTCCGGAGGGGGGGTGGGGGCTATTCCCAGAACATCTCGTTTTCCTTATCGAGGCAGAGATGGGAAGGGAAGAAAAACAGAAGGACAGAAAGTCAGCCAGATCCGGGCCAGAAAGAGAGCAGAAGAGAGGAAGAGAGAGAGCGAGGAACGGAGCCCGGGCGATGGCGAGACCCGGCCCCGGCCTGGGCCGGGCGCCTCCCCGCAGTGCTCCTTCCTCTTCCCAGGGGAATACCGATGGGCTCACAGACCGGGGAAGGGACCAGGATAGAGGGAGGACACTCGCTGAGAGGAAGACCCCAGGCACTGAGCAGGCCCCGGGGAGGAAGGGCCAGCCGAGGGTGGGGGCCCCAGGAGGCCATTGGTTGCAGTTGGAGCAATGTGGTTTTCTTGGCTTCCTGTTCACCGGGTGCGGAAGTTCCCCTTCTTACCCCGTCACTGCTGCTACTTGGGAAGGCAAGAAGGAGAGGCTACCATGAGCCGGGGGCCTCGGGGATCCGGAGGGCCCCCCCAACACCAGCAGAACGTACCCTCCGGCCTCCTGCAGGACCACGAGAACCAACGGCTGTTCGGCCTCCTGGGCCGAAAGTGCTGGGTCGGTGTTTCTCCGCCCCTGATCCGGGGAAGCCTTGTCTCCCTTCCCCAGTCCTTTCTCTTTGCTCTTCAGGGGACCCTCCCTCGGGAAAGGGGGGGGGGCCCCCGCCCCCCCCCCCCCCCGGGGGGGGGGGCGGGACGCTGCCCGCTGTTGCGGGGCTCCTTTCAGATCTCCACTTCACTTTGTCTGTCTGTCTTGGGCACAGACTCTGGCAACCTCAGTAGCCCAGCTGTACCTGGCGCTACCCAGCACAGGCGGGCGCTGGCAGAAGGAACTGAGCGGAGCCATCTGCTTTGTGAAAGACAACCCTCGCCGGTCCTATTTCATCCGCCTCTATGGCCTCCAGGTACGGGCCCGGGGCCCCTGGCTCAGTACGAGGTCTCTCTGACTGTGCATCTCCTGTCGGGTCTCACTGCCTTGGTTTCTTTTTTCTCCCTAGGAAGGCCGACTCCTCTGGGAGCAGGAAATCTACACTCAGCTGGTCTACTCCGCCCCCACCCCATTCTTCCACACCTTCCCTGGGGATGTGAGTAACGGGGGCAAAGAGGATTGTGGGAGAGAGGGCAGCGAGTGTTGGGATAAGAGTTCTTACACGTGTTTGAGGATCTGGGAGTCTGGTGTTTGATGGGAGATGAGACTTGGAGCTAACCACTTTGGGGTGGGGGGGGGCAATGGCGACCGGGGCCCTTTCCAGGACTGCCAAGCCGGCCTGAACTTTGCTGATGAGGCCGAGGCTCAAGCCTTTCGAGCTCTGGTGGAGGAGAAGATCCAGAAACGCAACCAGAAGCAGAATGCTGGTGAGAAGCGGGGTCGAGGTCAAAGGCCAGCTTGCCGTGCCCACAGATTTCTGGGCCATCTCTCCATCTCAAGCTCTCTTTTTGAGCTTCTGTGTCACATGTGTGTGTCTGTGTGTGTGTCTCCCTCCCTATCCAACTTTCTCGTCTCGATGGGTCTCTGTGTCTCCTTTGTACACCCACATCTGTGCCCCCAAATGCTGTTCTCTTGGGGTGGGTGCCGAGCTGGGGGGAAGACCGCGCAAGGGAAATGTCATGACCTCTGCCCTTCACCCTCCAGGATCTCTCAGCACAGAAAGAAGGGGAGGCTCTACACCCCTTCCTCCTCAACCCAGTGGAGATCTCAGTGGTAAGCAGGGAGCCAGGCCCGGGCAGGAAGAGACAGCTCTGGGTCTGACCCGGGCCCCTTCGATCGCCCTCCCTCCATTTCTCCTCCTCCATCTCCAGTCTCGGCCAATACCCTGGGCTCCCCGTCTCTGGGCCTGGCTGCTGTGGACATACAGAACCCAGATATCACGTCCTCGAGGTACCGGGGGCTCCCTGCCCCGACTCCTCCTCCCCCAGACAAGAAGCGCTCGGGGAAAAAGAAAATCAGCAAGGCTGACATCGGGGCCCCCAGCGGATTCAAGTGAGGCCCTTTCCTCCCCTCCTCTCCTCGCTGACCCTGCCTGTCTCCCAGACTCCTTAGCGAGGACTCAGGGAGCGGCTGGGCCGGGTGTTTAGAACGCGCTTGTGTGAATCAGAGCCCCAGCCCAGCACCCTTCCCGCTAGCCCTCAGCGAGCATCTGCTCTAATGGGCACGGGACACACTAGAGGTCGAGAGCCCGGGCAATTCTTTGAGGGGCCTCTGAAGCCCGGGAGATCCCTTTCAGCTGGAGGGGTGAGGGGGGGCCGTTCCACCAGACCAAGAAAGCACAGGCCGAGCTCGGGGGAACGTCTCGGAGAACAGAGTCCGCAAGGGCTGGTGGGATGGAGGGGAGGCCCCTGGGGAAGGGGCCGCAAGCCACAGGGAAGCGCCACCACAGGTTCTGGAACAACATGGGGAACTGGGAGGTTCCAAAGTGAGTTTGAATTCGGCTCTTGCCGTTCAGCCTGTTGGAGAGGGAGCCTTGCCTTGGGGGGGTACTGGAAACGCTGGAAGCTGAAGGGTCCAGGCCGGGAGCTTCCGGGCAAATTAGAGGGGCGATGGTTCGGGTATCATCGGACGGGCAGGGGGACAGCCGGGAGCCCAAGGAAAAGTCCGGGGATCTTGTCCTTTAGATGATGGACCTCGGAAGGACGAGGGCCAGGGAGAGCCACACAACAGACAAAGGTTGGGGGGAAGACAGCGGGAGCCTAAGCTGGTCTGTCGGCCCCAGAGCGCAGGGGAGGGTGGGTAAGAGACAAGGAGGGGGTGCTCCTCCGGACTGAAAGGCTAAGACTGAAAAGCGGGACGGCAGTGAGCTTCGAGGTCTCCCCGTCCCTTCGTATTTGGGGGGATCAGCACAGAGGAAGCAAGAAGGCGATGGGGAGGGAAGTGAGGGGAGTCTGGGAACCACGCTCCTGTCTCGTCCCTAACCCCAACTCTCGGCCCTCTCCAGGCACGTCAGCCACGTCGGATGGGACCCTCACAGCGGATTCGATGTATGTTCCCAGAGTTCCTCCTCTTCACCCCCCCAAACCCCCACCCCCACCCCGGGAGTTAGGATTGGGCCTCGGGGGGACATCCGTGACCCTGCCTCCAACAGATCAATAACTTGGACCCCGACCTGCGGAGCCTCTTCTCCAGAGCTGGGATCAGCGAGGCGCAGCTGACGGACGCGGAGACCTCCAAGCTCATTTACGATTTCATCGAGGACCAGGGCGGGCTGGAGGCCGTCAGGGAGGAGATGAGGCGGCAAGGTAAGTACCCCCATCTTGGGCCCCAGAAACCCCCTCCCTCCACAAGCACTGGACTCACAAACCCTCCAGACATGAGGCTGGGCCCCAGAGGCTCCTCCTGGCCAAAAGGAGCTCCAGCTCCTCCCGCCCATCCCTCCTAGGGAGATCTGGAGGTGCGCAGGGGCAGAGGGAAAGGGGATACCGGAGGGGATGGATGTGTGCACACCACCATCTAACCGTGTGCCCTCTTCTTGCTTTTCTGCTCTCTGCAGGCCCTGTTCCACCCCCTCCACCCCCGTCTCGTGCTGGGGCTCCTCAGCGGTCCCCTGGCTCCTCCGTGCCTGGGAGCCGGGGGGGGCCGGTCAGGACCCCTCCCCCCAGTGCCCTCCGGGACCGGGGGGATCCCCAGCGGGCCTCCACCAGTTCCACGGGGACCCCCGCCGCCCCCTGGCCGTGGCGGTCCCCCGCCTCCACCGCCACCGTCCTCCCACTTGGGGCCACCGGCACCCCCCCAGCTGCTGCCACCGACCCCTGGGGCGGGAGGGCCGCCGCCACCTCCGCCGCCGCCGCCACCTCCTCCTCCACCATCCGCGCCTTCATCGGGAGGGACCGTAGCCCCTCGAGGCCGAGGGGCCTTGCTTGAAGAGATCCGTCAGGGCATTCAGCTCAACAAGGTGGGGCTGACGGGGCTTGGAGGGGGGAGGATGGCTGGATTAGGGGTCTCTGGGTCAGGATCGGGGAAGCTCTGAGTCGCTACTGAGTCGAAGAGAAGGGATACGTAAGACGAGCAGGAGAGCCACAGGGGTGACCCCGAGGATGAGGAGGCTTCGTTTTGGAGCGCTGAGTCTTAACATTTCTACCGGGTTCTGCCCCCTTCGCAGACGCCAGGGGCCCAGGAAATCCCAGCTCCCCCGCCCCCAAGCTCCGAGGGGCTGGTGGGGGCCCTCATGCACGTCATGCAAAAGCGGAGCAAGGTCATCCACTCTTCAGGTGAGAAGTGACATGCCCCCTGGTCTTTGTGTCTTCCCGGCTAGGAGCACAGTGGGGGGCTTACAGGGTGGGCCTCAGGCCCCCTTCACTCACTCTGTTCCCTCGTTCGCTCACAGATGAAGGGGAGGACCAAGGTGGTGAGGAGGATGAGGAGGATGAATGGGAAGATTAAGCAAGCCCCGGCCTAAGGAAGAGCAGCCTCTCCCCACCGCCCATCCCAAGCTGTCTCTGACGGACCTCTTCCCTTTTCAGAGTTCTGCTCCCGCCCCCGAATGTGTCCCCTGCACTGTAATAACATGACAGATTCGAGAAATAAACTTTCCGCCAAGTATCGCCGTGGCTACGCCCCTAAATGCGGCTCTGGCGTCTCCTTGTTTCTATGGGTTGGCCTTTGACCCCTTCCCTGTTTAAGAGCAGAAACAAAATGGAAACTTACTTAAGGGAAGTCTATTTGGCTATTAGGAAAATTCTCAAATTGGTAACGACGTTATCGGAGTCACGGCCATCATGTTCACCCTAAAATTGGTCATTACTGGGAGTGGAGCAAGAGGGAGGAGGTGAAAGCCTTCTCAGTTCACTGAGTGCAATACCTTTTCCCCCTTCACAGAGTCGGGGGAGGTATCAAACAGCACAGCCCACTAAGAGTCGTCGGGGTGGGCAACAACAGCAAGCTCAACCCCTTCCCTGGGGTCTCTGTCGACTCCCCTTAATTTATAATCTTGCCAGTTTTCTTGAAGCCATCAGGGTAAGCAAGGTCATCAGCTCTGAGAAATGAATCTGTTTAGGATATATAATTCCTTTTTTTTATTAAAGCTTTTGATTTTCAAAACATCTGCAAGGATAATTTGTCAACATTGACTCTTGCCTAGCCTTGTGTTCCAATTTTCCCCCCTTCCGCCACCCCTCTTCTAGATGGCAGCTAATCCAATATATGTTATATATGTTAAATATATTTTCAGTCCAATATAGGTCTCCATAATTTCTACAATTCTCTTGCTGCACAAGAAAAATCAGATCAAAAAGGAAAAAAAAATGAGAAAGAAAATAAAATGCAAGCAAACAACAACAAAAAGTGAAAGTGCTGGGTGGTGATCCACACTCAATCCCCTGGGTGTAGACGGCTCTCTCCACCAAAAGACCATGGGACCCGGTCCGAATCACCTCATTATAGAAGACAGTTGCGTCCGTGGCAATTGATCAGCGTATAATCTTGTTGTTGTCGTGTACACTGATTTCCTGGTCCTGCTCCCTTCCCTCAGCATCAGCTCCTGTAAATCTCTCCGGGCCTTTCTGAAGGCTGTTTAATTCCTAAAAAAAAAAAAAAAAAAAAAGAAAGAAATGTGTTTACTAAGACTTTCTAACTTATTTAATGATTGCTCCTTTGCACCAGCATAAATTTAAACAGATAAACCATTGCTTGCATTTAATTTTCTTTCTCGTTTTTTTCCTTTTTGATCCGATTTTTCTTGTGCGGCAAGAGAATTGTAGAAATATGGATACATATATTGGATCGAACATATATTTTACCATATTTTACATATAATGGGTTACTTGCCATCTAGAGGAAGGGGATGGGGGAAGGAGGGGAAAATTGGAAGGTTTTGCAATGGTGAAAAATTACCCATGCATATGTTTTGAAAATAAAAAGCTTTAATAAAAAAACATAAATAATAAAAAAAAACACATTAAACAAAATCTCCTATGTGTGTAAGTCCTGGTAAACTTAAAAATAATGTATGTAGCCCTAAGCTGTGACTGGTAGAATTGGCTAGTAGAGAGATCTTGGGGCTGTAAGTGATATTCTCTTGAGTTTTGAATTTGCGGGATCACTTAAGTCAGTAGCCCACCCTCGGCGAGAAATGCCGTAAGGTACTCAGAGGGATGCCTTCCTGAACTCTCACAGGCGGGCGTCTTGTCTGGGCAAGAGCTGGGAGGACAACCTCTGCTCGAGGTGGGAGCCTTCTGACTCAGTTTCCCAATTCTGTTTCTTTGTTTCCCACTTGATTATTCCTGAGTCTGGCTGTGAGGCGGAATTGTTGCTGCACGATCGGCTGTCAAACAGAGCTGAGGGTGCTTTCTCCTGTGACGTGTGTGCTCTCAGGCTGAGGCCTGAAGGGCCTGTTCTGATGCTATTATAATCATGTCCCTGCTTTTTCCTCTTACACTAAATTTCCAGTCTTACAAGGGAAGGCTTTTACCCAATGAGTAAAGGCAACAATAAAAACCAACAGCAGTTTGAAGCCCGAGAGAGGGTATGTGTAAAATCCATCTGCCAGTCTGTACCCCTCCTCTGGATGGGCTTTAACAGGCCATTCAGATTGACTTGGGCACAAACCGGGCAGCCCCAAGAGATCTGTTTAATTGTTCCTCCCAGCTTGTGACCAGGGAAAATAGGTTTCACAAGGGGTTTTTTTCTGCATGTCACCCTCTCTCCCCAGTGCTTAATGCCTTTTAAACATTATGGTACCTGCACCCTAGACCGCCCAAGCGCTCCTTTCCCTGTGTACATTACCACTACCCATTGCCCGTACTCCTTTGAGGAGACAAAAGCAGGGATTTGGGGGAAATGTCTTTGATATTTACCCTAGGAAAAGCTGTCTGGATGAGAGACATTCACGATAGCCTCGTCTCCGCCCCCATCTTCCTCTGGGTGGGGGTCCTGATTACTGTCCCTAGTGACCCCCATACTAATTCCACTTTGAATTATTCTTTTTTTTTTTTTTGCTCATATTTGGCCCCTGCATGTTTAATCTCCTTGGGAGATTTGTTTCCTCCAGACTCCAAGCCATGAACGTCCAACGATTTGTTCACCCTGAATACTATGGGCTAACTGCTTCTGACACTCAGCACCCCCTGGATGCTCCTGCCGCCGTCTTCAGGTCCCCTCCTTAGTCTGGACCCCACTAGACTGGGATAGCTCTGCACCCTGTATCACGAGAAAGCAGCTCCAGAAGATGAGATCTCCGTCCCTTTGTCCCAGATGAATTTGGGGTGCAAAGTGTTCAAGAGTAGAAAATGAGAGGAATAAAGCTTCTAGGGGAAACATCAGTAGGGAGGTTCCCCTGACCTTGGGGTGCTTCTGTTCTACCAATCTGTCTTTGATACTAAAATCTTCTGCCATTAGAATCAGTGATCCCAAGATCCCCCAACCTTAGAGTGCTATTCTAACAATCTGTCCTTCAATGATTGTAAAAGTCTTCCGGCCTAGGAATATGACATTTCTTCCCTTAAACTTTAGGGAAGACATATCAGGGATCCTGAGGCCCTTTGACCTCAGAGTGCTGTTCTTCTGACAATTTGTCAATGATTGTAAAAGTCTTCTGGCCTAGGAATAAAATACTATTTCTTCCCTTAGACTTAGAGAGTCCCTGAGACTCTCTAACCCTAGAGTGTTTTTGCTCTGAGCATCTGTCCATCAATGATTGTAAAGTCTTCTGGCCTTCGGGTAGCCTTATAAAGCTTGCTGACTGTCAGATAATCTGCTGGGCAGTGATAACCCAATTCCCGAGACCATCCCTCAGTTCTCCCTTCAAGCCATAAAATGAGCAAATAAGTAACATGAGGTTCTGGTCTCTCTAACTTTTCCTATAAATTAATCTTCTCTCTCCTAATTCTTTGCTAAATTCTCTTGGAACTTAGCCCGCTTCAGTTGGTGTTACAATTACAATAACCTTTGCCCCTTGACTTGGAGATGGGTTCAAGCCTGCAAATTCTTTTGAGACACCTCGCGACACCGGTCTGCTACCCCCAAACTTTTGGGGTCTCTTTCTGAGCCTCGGCAGTTCCGTCGTGAGTTAAGGTCAAAGGGTAAAGCAGGTTTTTAGATTAAAGCAGTTTCAATTCTGTTCCGTGTTGCTCTGATACCACATTACAGGCAACACTTTCAGATGCATGCTGGGAGATAGGCTTTTTCGTCAAGCAAATCTAGAAGCTGAGTCTACTTTTCAAAAGTGAAACCTGAATCAGGCTCCTTTTAGATGCTTTTGCTTTCTCCTGTACGGCTGCTATCTTTATTTATTTATTAAAACTTTGTATTTGCAAAACATATGTATGGGTAATTCTACAACATTAACCCTTACAAAGCTTTTACGGCTGCTATCTTTAAACTTCTTTTTTTAAGTTAATGGGAGGAGCAACTAGGTTATTCCTAGAGCAGCAGGCCTGCAAGCAGGAGGGCCTGGATTCAAATCCACCACCAGCTATTTACTGGCTGTGTGATCCCGGGCAATCCTGAATGGCTCCAAAGCAAAATAAAAAAAATACTGGGGACAATTCTGAGCCGAAATGTGGACACTTTCAGATTGTGATCTTAATGTTTGCAATAAACTGAGACTTTAATTTAAACTGCTCGTTGGCTTGTGACTTCCTTTTAGTTATATTGCTCTAAGTGAACTCCTTAAAGAAATGAGAGAGAGAAAAACAAAAAGACCAGAAAAGCAAACTCGGGAAATATACAGTGACTCCCAGGAAATACAACTTTCATCTCCACAGGAACAAACAGGGTGGGATCTGGGGCTGGTGAGACAGGTGGGCAGGCTCAGAGAACAGCAACTGCTGCAGATAAGTACCTAAGAATCTTTCCCTGAATGATGATAGTTGCCAAGTTAAGGCTCATAAAACCCTTTACAAATATGGCTTCATGGGATCCTCCCAATAATCCCAAGAGGAAGGAACTCTTATTGTTCCCATTTTACAGTTGAGGAAACTAAGGCAAGCACTGATGATGTGACTTGCCTGTGGTCACCATCTAGGAAATGTCTGAAGTCAGCTTTGAATTCATGCCTTTAGGACTCTAGGCCAGGTCTGCTGTGTTGCAGACAATGTTGGAAGCTGCTAATTACCCCTAAAGTTACATAGGGTCCTCCACCTGTAGAGAATGGAGATCTATTTGAATCCCCTTTATTTTACAGATAAGTCACTGAGTTACCAGAGAAGAGAAAGGTCCTCGCTAGTGTCTGCATCTGAAGTCAGTGCGCTTCCCATTGGGCAACGCTGTCTCTCAAACGTCTGATGAATAAATCAATGAATAACCTTGAGTTCCCACCTACTGGGGAAAGCAAGGTCAAATCTTCTTGAAAATCCCACATTGGGAAAAAGCCCCTCTTCTCTCCTTCCCCCAACCACTTCTGGAGCTCTCAGTAGGACACAACATGGCGGCCCTACTGGGTCCAACGCCAGAGGAAGCAAAAGCGTCCGTGCAGGGCTCATTCCAACGGTCTCCAACCATCAACCCCAAACAAGGGAAGGTCAAAGTTGGGAAAGATCCCGGATGACCAGAAGGGTCATCCAATGGCTCGGCATTGCATTGGGTGCAAATGGACCCAGAGCGCCCCCTGCTGGCTGAGACAAGAAGCTTAGGCCCCAGCCCGTGGGTCCCTAAGCTGCTGTTCTAGCCAAGCAGCTCACCCACACAGCTAATAAGGATGTAGGCTCTGCATCATTGCACATGTAAATCCAGAACACTCTGCTTGCCTTCTGGACCGGTGGGGGCAGGGTGGCAGGGAGGGACAGAATTTGGAACTCAAACATTTCAAAAAATCAATGTTAATCTTTTTTTTTTCATGTAATTGGGAAATATTTAATGAAATTATATATATGTGTGTGTGTGAGTGTGTATACACACACTCACACACACGTATTGCGTATAGCTTGCACAAATGGACACTACCAAAAAAAAATTGAAATTAAAAACAAAACCAAATGGACACTGCCTCAGAACACAACTCTTCTAAAGTAAATTAACCATTGATAAGAGCAACAAGGAACCTGGTCGGTGGGGTGCCATGCTGGGGAGCCTGCTCTAAGTAGGACCAAGGAAAGGCCCTGATCTCCTGGGCAAAGGATGCACTGGCGTCCTCGGAAAGGTTGCATTGTACCAATCATGGGCTGGTGTCTATCACCTGATACCTTCAGGCCCTCCACAATAATAGGGAAGTTGGGAATAGGGGAGAGTCTTGGGGAAGAAAGATAATGAGTATTTTTCAGACATGCTTGCTGACCTTAAGATGTCTACTGGCCATTTACTATGGCACTTGGAGGTGTGGAGATGGAGGTCTGAAGAGTGCTTAGGGCTGGAGCGGTGGGTTTCAGAATCACAAACACAGAAATGATCATTAAAACCATGGGAGCTGATGAGATCCCCAAGTGAAAAAGTATAGAGAGAAAAGAGCAGGGGGCCCGGGACACCAGACAGCCTTGGGGTTAGTGGGCTTGACCTAGATTAAAATCTATCCGGGGAGACAAAGAAGGAGCTGTCAGAGAGACAGAAGGGGAACAAGAAGAGAGGGGGTCCTGAAAACCTGTGGAGAAGAGAATATTAGGAAGAAGAGAGTGTCAGGGGCTGCTGAGAGGTCAAGGATGATAAGGCTTGAGAACAGGCCGCTGGATTTAGCAAATAAGACAACACTGGTCCAACCTGATTCATAAAGAAATGTGTTTTTTTTAAAAAAATAATGTACATAGATAACCAGAAAAAAGAAAAAAAAACCAAAATGTAAAAAAGAGAGCTCATTGGTAATTTTGCAAAGAGCAGTCTGGGATATGTGAGACCGTACTGTTCACAAAAACAATCAGGGACCCTCACAGTGAGAAAAAGCAAAAAGGAGTTTATCATGATCTTGTGAGAAAGAGCATCTCCCATCTGACAAGGTGTTTGTCAGGAAAGGAGTACCAAGCATAAACACAAAATTAAATAGGTCCCAGAAAGCAAAAGCCCCCCATTCCCACCCCCGCCTGGCCTTTTCTCCCATTGGGGGGGGAAGTCCAGGCTTACCTTCTATTTTTTCATTTTTTTGTTTTTGTTTGACTGATTCTTGAAATCTTATTGAGTCACTCATTTCCATTTGTTCAATTCTAATTTTTAATGTATTATTTTCTTCGGTTACCTTTTTTAGCTCCTTTTATAACCGGCCAATTGAATATTTTTTGTTCATCGCAGACTTTTTCCAATTCCCCAATTTTGTTTTTCAGTAAACTGGTGTCTTTATCATATCTCTTCTGGAGGGCTTCTTGCACTGATCTCAATTCATTTCCCCATTTTTCATCTAGCTCTCTTTTGAGATTCTATATGCAGTCTTCCAGGAAACTCTAACCCAGAAACCAAAGAATACAATTCAATAATAATAAACAGAAATAAAAAATAATTTACGTTTGCCTAGAGAACTGATACACAAGCCGCTATAATCTAAAGCTTTAAAAGAAGTACTTCAGGGCTAATTAAGAAGTGGTGGGAAACCGAGAGGGGACACCTGACACTTTTCACTACTGCTCTTTTTGTTATTAGAAAGTCTCAAGTCACCATTAAAGTACAGTCTTCGGCTCTGTTCCCACGAGAGCATCTTCACTCACTTAATTCCTTACGGGGAGGAATGGTGAGGTCAGAAGTCCGATTTAGAAAAGGGGAAAAAATAGAAAAGGATTCACTCGTATTTGACCTTCTCTGGGAGTTGAGCTCCAAAAGGGAGATATGGGATGGAAGGCCCGGTGACGGCTTTTTCAGGATAAGGAAGATAGGGATCTGTTTGTCAGCAGGAGGGAAGGAACCCATAGACAGGGAGAGATGGAAGATTAGTGGAGTGGGCTGACAGAAGGGACAATCTGTTCCAGAATGGAATGGGATGGCTTTTCCAGGTAAAGGTGTGGCTCCAGCATCAGATTACTTCATCGTGTGAGATGGGGTGATGGAGGAGATGAGAAACAGGGGAGAAGAGGGAGCTCACGCCAATAGCCTCCATAGTTTTTGGTAAAACATGATATAAGGTTCTCAGCTGAGAGAAAGGAAGGAGGACCCATAGGGAAGTTTGAGGAGGGATGAAAAGGTTCGGAAGACCTTCTGTGGAGAGTGGGGAAGGGAGCTGATGAAGGATTGCCTAGCAGCACTGAGGACCCAAGTGAGATTGTGTTAACATAAATTTGCAGTGGACCCAAGCCGGAACAGTTGTGTGATTTTCTCCATCTTTGCTCAGCAGCAGCACACGTGTGGGAGCAAAGACCAGAGGCAGGAGTGATCCAAGGTTTGGTTGAGTGTAATCGTAGCTGTGATAAGGGGTGAGGGACCAAGAGATGAAGAAAGGATAAAATCGAATCAGTTCACTGCTGGGTCAGAATGGGGAGAAGACGAAGGAATGGCCAGTACAGGGGAGAAGGCCTGGGGAGACTTGAGGGGGTCAAGGAATTGGAGGTCACAGTGGGGATTAAGGTAGAGGCAGAGGGGAATGACAACAGACTGAGATCAGAGGAGGAAATCCCAGCATGCTTTTGGATTCAGGGCTTCAAAGCTCTTTCCAAGCTGTTTTTCAATAAAATGCTGTTATCGGGAGCAGCTTGGTGGTGCAGTGAGTGGATAGAGCACCAGGAGGACCTGAGTTTAAATCTGATCTCAGACACTTAACACTTCCTAGCTGTGTGACCCTGGGCAAGTCACTTAACCCCAATTGCCTCAGCAAAAAATAAAATAAAATAAAATACTGTTATCATCTAACCTGTTACCTTCCCTCTGCTACCATTCCCTTGTAATCTCAGTACAGGCTACTAGGAGTAGACAACTTATATAAATGTGTTTATTTACCAGTTCCCTAATTGACAACCACCCCCTCAATTTCCAATGTCTGGTTATCACAAAAAGAGCCAGAATATTTGGGTACATTATAAAAACAAACTTTGAAAGAAAGGCTGAAGAATGGTAATCAATGCCATGGCCAAGCCTGATAAGAGAACTGATGGGAAGGCTGCTATTCAGCTAACAAGGGCCAGGAGGAGACACACATTTTGGTACACGGCCTGATCATGCAGAGTTGTTACAAGGGTTTAGCTTTTCTTTCTTTTTCAGTTACAGAGGGGGTGCAGGGAGAAGGGAAAAGATTGTCAACTGGAAAAAATAGATTAAAAAAAACCTAAAGCATGTACATATTTTTTCAAATCTGGCCTCAAATATTCTTTTTTAAACATGTTAAAATATATGTTAAATCTAATATATGTATACAGATTTATACAATGATCTTGCTGCACAAGAAAAACCAAATCAAAAAGGGAAAAAATGAGAAAGAAAACAAAATGCAAGCAAATAGCAATGTAAATCTCTCCAGGCCTCTCTGAAATCATCCCACTGGTCGTTTCTCACAGAGCAATAATATTCCATAACATTCATATCCCATAATTTATTCAGCCACTCTCCAATTGATAGGCATCCCTTCAGTTTCCAGTTTCTAGCCACTACAAAAAGGGCTGCCACAAACATTCTTGTACATGTGGGTCCCTTTCCCTCCTCTAAGATCTCTTTGGGATATAAACCCAATAGAAACGCTGCTGGGTCAAAGGGGATGCACAGTTTCATAGTTTCAAATTGCTTTCCAGAATGGATGGATCAGTTCATAATTCCACCAACAATGTATTAATGATATCTCAGTTTAATTAAAAAGCTTTAATTTAAAAAAAAAAAGAAATGAGGTCTTTATCAGAACCCTTGAATGTAAAAATTTTTCCCGAGTTTATTGCTTCCCTAATCTGGTCAGCATTGGTTTTGTTTGTACAAAAACTTTTTAACTTAATGTAATCAAAATGATTTCTTTGGTGTTCAAGAATGAACTCCAGTTCTTTGGCCACAAATTTCTTCCTTCTCCACAGATGTGAGAGGGGAACTATCCTATGTTCTTCTAATTTGATTATAGTATCACTATGTCTAAATCATGAACCCAGTTAGACCTGATCTTGGTATATGGTGTTAGGTGTGGGTCAATGCCTAGTTTCTGCCACACTAGTTTCCAATTTTCCCAGCAGTTTTTGTCACATGGTGAGTTCTTACCCCAAAAGCTGTTTTTTGGGGGGGGGGTTTGTCAAACACTACATTGCTTTAGTCATTGACTATTTTGTCTTGGGAACCTAACCATTGATTGACTACTCTACTTGCTAGCAGTATCATTTTTTTTATTTTTTATTAAAGCTTTTTATTTTTCAAAATATATGCAAGGATAATTTTTCAACACTGGCCCTTGCAAAACCTTGTGTTCCAAATTTTCCCCCCCTTCCCCACCCCCTCCCCTAGATGGCAAGTAATCCAACTTATATTTAATATGGTAGAAATATATGTTAAATCCTATATATATATATATATATATATGCATATTTATACAATTATCTTGCTGTACAAGAAAAGTCAAATGAAACCAGAAAAAAAAAAAAAACCAAAAAACGAGAAAGAAAACAAAATGCAAGCAAACAACAACAAAAAGAGTGACAATACTATGTTGTGAGCCACACTCATTTCCTGCAGCCTTCTCTCTGGGTATAGATGGCTCTCTTCATCACAAGGCCATTGGAACTGGTACCAAATGGCTTTGATGACCACCGCTTTATAACTCAGCTTTAGGTCGGGCACAGCTAAGCCACCCTCCTTTGCATTTTTTTTCATTAATTCCCTTGAGATTTTTGACCTTTTGTTCTTCTAGAAGAACTTTGTTATGATTTTTTCTAGCTCTGTAAAATAACTTCTTGGGAGTTTGATTGGCATGGCACTGAATAAGTAGATTGATTTAGATAGAATTGTCATTTTTATTACATTCGCTCGACCTACTGCGTGAGCACTTGATATTTTTCCAATTGATTAGATCTGTGTGGAAAGTTTTGTCTATGTATACATATATTGCATTTAATGTATATTTTAACCTCTTTAACATGTATTGGATTACCTGCCATCTAGGGGAAGGGGTGGGGGGAAGGAGGGGAGAGTTTGAAACACAAAGTTTTGCAAGGATCAATATTGAAAAATGCCCCATGCATATGTTTTATAAATAAAAAGCTTTAATTTTAAAAAATAAAAAAGAAAGTATTTTGTAGTTGTGTTCGTATAGTTCCTGACTTTAAAGCCTATTTTTATAAAGCGAGTGCCAGCCCTGGCTGGCATACCAGAAATGTTCAGGTAAATAGGTACCTAGGTGCCTAGAGTAGGTGGCAAGTAGTCTTAGCTGGGAAGTCTCCAACTTCAGAAGGTTCCATGGAGTAATCCAGAAATATTCAAACATTTTCTCTCCCCCAAAAGCAAGGCTTTTGCCCTCTGCTCCCCTATCTCTTTTTTTATGAGCATGTCCACAAAAGCCCCTTTGAACATCCTGTCCCTGATAGCTGGTCCACAGCCAGCTTTAGCATCCATTAGTCCTCAGGAATGGTTCTTGGCAATAGAACTGAGCACAACTTTGAAGACTTTCAAAGGACTTTGTGATTTAGGTAGTGGGAGGGAGTTATGAATTGGGCTAAACACCCCGTGAATGGACTACTAGGTTCAGAGACGCAAACAAAATCAAAGAAAGAAAAACGTGCAGGAATATTTTCCAATGTGTAAATATTTAAACAGAGACAGATAATTAGAGTGGCTCTTTTGGTGGTAGCCCACAACTGGAAGCTAATGGGAAATGGCCAAATGGATTATATGAAATCAACAGAATGAAAAATTATTGTGCCATAGAACAATCTTTTTTTTAATGTTTCATTTTTTCTGGTTATACATGTATATTCGTTTTTAAAAACACACTTTCACTATAAGAAACTTTGAGACCAGTAGTTTCAGAAGAAACTGGGAAGTACACTACAAAACAAGGCAGAGAGAAGCTAGTGAACCACAACAACTTTTTTTTTATAGTTTTTTTTTCTTTTCAACATACATGCAAAGCTGGTTTTCAACATTCACCTTTGCAAACTCTTGTGTTCCCAAGTTTTTCTGCCTCCCTTCTCCCACTCCCTTCCCCTAGACAGCAAAGTAACCCAATATAGGCTAAACATATGTAATTCTTTTAAACATATTTCCACATTTGTCATGCTGCACAAGAAAAATCAGATCAAAAAGGAAAAAGAAAAAAGCTTGCAAACAATAACAACAACAAAAAAGTGTTGTTTGTTGTTTCCATGCTTCCCCACACCTACACACACACACATTCAGTCCTGAGAGTCCTCTCTCTGGGTGCAGAAGACTTTCTCTACCACAAGTTTATTGGAACTGGCCTGAATCACCTCACTGTTGAAAGAGCCACACCCATCAGAATTGATCAGCGTATAATCTTGTTGTTGCCGTGTACAATGATCTCTTGGTTCTACTCATTTCACTTACTATCAGTTCATGGAAGTCTCTCAATTTATTTTATTTATTTAATATTTCCCCCAATTACATTCAAAACATTTTTTTTAATATGTGTTTTTAAGCTTTTCGAGTTCTAGGTTCTCTCCCTTATCACCACCCACAATTAAGCAATCATCATGCCAGTCTCTCCAGATCTCTCTGAAATCCTCCTGCTGATTGTTTCTTACAGAACAATAATATTCCATGATATTCATATACCATAATTTATTCAGCCACTCTCCAATGGATGGGCATCCATTCAGTTTCCAGTTTCTAGCCACTACAAAAGGGCTGCCACAAACATTCTTGCACATGTGGGGGCTTTTTCTTTATGATCTTTTTGGGATACAGACTCCAAATTGAGACTGCTGGATCAAAGGGAATGTCCAGTTGGATAGGCCCTTAGGGATAGTTCCATAGATGAGGTGGGAGAAAATTGCAATTCCTGAGAAAACCTTGGAGCCCTACAAACCGTGCTGGCCAATCTGCTGATCAGTAAGCTGTAGATAGCCCATTTCTCCCACTTCTTAATTGTACCTCTAAGCCATCGTATTAGTATATCAACCTAATTTTTTGTTTCTCTTTCTCATAAAATTATTTTCTCGATTCTGACTCTGCTAGATTCTTTAGGAACTTTAGTCTGTTTCAATTGGCATCACAATTTTATAATAAATAAATAAGAATAATAATAAATAAATAATAAATCTTTGCCCCTTAACTTGGAGCCAAACTGAGGGACACCCACCAGAAGGCCCAGATATTGCTGGGGTGCCTCCTGCCCCAACAATTCCAAATTGCTACAGGAGAACAATTTATAAAATGAAAAAGAACAGCATTCTAGAGAAAAACATCTCTGAAAGACTTTAGGACTCTGGGCAATGATATGAGCAAGCACTAGTCCAAAAGAAGAGGAGCCTGACAGGCTTCCTCAGATACTCTTCCATGTGTTGGGGAGTTGGGTTTTTGTTTATTTTTTAATTTTTAATTAGGGGTAGTAAAAGGATAAATGAATTTAAAAATACTTGTTAATTGGGGAAAAAAAGTTTTAAAAAACCAAGGGTTTTGTTATTGTATAACTCGTTCTAACTGGTTCATTCAAGGTTTCCCCAAGTTTCTCTGAAACCATCACTTTCTTCACTTCTTTTTAAAAATTCAATTTTATTTTATTTTCAGTTCTAAATTCTCTCCCTCTCTCCTCCTCTCCCACCTACAGAGAAGGCAAGAACCACAAAACCCATTACAAATATGTAGAACCATACAAAACACATTTCTGTTTTAGTTATGTTCCCTCCCCAGCTTCTGAGAAAAGGAAGGAAGGAAAGGAGGGAGGGAAAGAAAGAAAAGGACTCAATCTGCCCTTTCAACTGGCCCTTTTTCAGTCAATCACTTCTCTCTCTGGACATGGCTAGCAGTGTTTATCAGGCCTACTGGAATGGTAGTTGTGGGGAGCCGTTTCGTTGATTATTTTGACCATTTTGCTATTATCGTATAAATTTTTCTTCTGATTTTTTTTTTTTTTTTGCCTTCCTTCTGAATCAGTTTATATAGATCTTCCTAGGTTTCTCTGCCACTATCACCTGGCATTATCTCTTACAACACCAATACTCCATCACATTCATATTCCACAATTTCTCTAGCCCTCCAGGAGCTGAAGAGAAATGTTCAGGTAAATAGGTATCTAGAAGATGCCCAGAGTAGATGGCAAAGAGCCTTAGCTGGGCTTCAGAAGGTCTTATGGGATAATCCACAAAATAATCCCACAGGGGGGGTAAACCCTCACTTTCTAATTCTCTGTCACCACAAACCCAGCTGCTAGAAATCCTTTTGTACCTGCAATGTTTTCCCACTTTCTTTGATCTTTTTGGGGTACAGATCTAGAAGTGCACGTGGATTTTTGGAGATGCAGTTCTAAATTGGAATTAAAAAAAAAAAAAAAAGAATTGGAGTAGTTCACAAACCCGCTGACAGTGCCTTGATGTGCCTGTTTTCCTATAGCTGCTCCTGCATTTGTCATTTTCCCTTTTTATTGACTTTTTTGCCATCTATTTTTCTTATCCGTCAACTTTGTCGGGGGTACAAAGTTTCTTTAATTATTATGCTTTGGGGGAACTTCCCTCCCTCACATGGCTCTCAGAAACTATCAATACAGTCTGGATGTCTTCATTTGAAAACCGTCCAGTTTATTTTTGTTGCTTTTTGGGGGGGAAGGGTCACGTGGTTAATGTGGAAATGTTTTGTATGACTTCCCATGTGTAAGGGGTATATTATTTCCTTGCCTTCTTAATAGCCAGGGGAGGGTGGAGGAAAGGCGAGGATCTGGAACTGAGAACGAAAAGTACAAAAAAGAAAAATGAGCTTGGAGTTGAAAAAAACCAAATCATACAAAAAAAATGAAAAAATAGAAGAAAATATGAAATATCTCCTAGGTAAAACAACTGACTTGGAAAACAGATCTAGGAGAGTCAATCTAAGGATTATTGGACTCCCTGAAAGCCATGATGAAAAAAAAAAGGACCTAGAAAAAACCCAAATCAGAAGTGAGGCCCGGGCCTGCCTCCGCTCAGACACTCTGGGGGAAGTGGGCAGTGGCTGGAACATGTAGGCTGGTATATTCAGAGAATATTTTGACACTTGGATACTCTTGTCACTGAAACTGCCTACAGAGGTTATTGATCGACAGTACAAAGGGAATCAATGGGTTTGGGGTGAGAGATTTGATTGGCCGAAACTCCCAGGGCCTAAGTGAGACTTGGGAGAAACCATGAGAGTCTGAAAAATATGTACCTGCAAGTGTGGGGATGGGTGGGTGGGGGTCCTCGTCCTCTCTGCTGAATCTATATGGCCAGACAATCATCCAAAGGATCTAGGGAGCCCTGTCCATCAGCCATCGCCGCCGCCCCACACATGGGCCCAAGTCCTTGGACCATGTGAAGTCCCTTCCTGAGATGATCCTTTAGTCTAGGTGGGGTGGCGAGGGGAAGCCAGGCTTGGGCTGAAGCAGCTGTCTCCCCCCCATCCCCCAGGTTACAAAGAAGGGCAAGAGCCAACGCCAGTCTGATGGAGAAGGGAACAGGCCAAACAAGATGGAGCGCGGGGTGGGTAATGCTTCTGGAGGGACGGGCAGAAACCCTGCCTTGGCCCAGCTGGCCATGTGCCCTTCTCAGCAGGTTCCCCAGCTCCTAGAATATGTCCTGAGATGCTTTGGGTTAGGCTGAGGGTTCTGAGGCCCCTCTCGCCAGTGCCCTGTGCCTTCTCAGGAAAAGCCTCTGTGCCATAGGGTGCCAATGACCAAGCTCCCCCACAGTTCAATTGGCCAAAGGAATAGCCTTTTACAAGCTGCCCAGAAGTCCTCAATAGAAAACCATGGCCTTGGGCCCTAAGCATTTGCTAGGTGTGCAAGCAAGAGCCACGGGCACCATGGGGCTCAAAGGAAACCCCCAAACGGTTGGGGTCCCAGATCAGGGTCCCGAGGTGTCTCAAGAGAATCTCTAGGCTGGCACCATCTCGGAGTCAAGGGGCAAAGCTCATCATAATTATGGGGTCAAGTGGGTGAAGTCCCAAAAGAGTTTAGCCGAGAACCAGGAGCAAGAGAAATTTAAGGGAGAACAGAGCTGGGGGGGGCCCCCCTGGGGGTCCCTATGCTAATTGTATGGCTTCAAAGCAGAGCTCTGCTGGGGTTTGGTAAGCACACTATAATCCCCAAAACTTGGCAATGACTGCCCAACTGATCAGATCCTTACCTGCCAGCATTGTTTTTGCCCCCCCCCCCAGGGCCTGGTAGCCTAAGGGTTATTGCTACATCCTCCCCTGCAGCCACACAACTTCAAGTCAGGAGAGAAAGCTACAGAGACTTGTGGGGACTTGGGAGGAGGAGGAGGAAATATACTGGGCCAAGCTGCTCCCAAGCTGGGCACTGCCCAAAGGCAGAGGGCCCCAGGGTTTAGCCCAGTCAAGCCTCCAAGTGCAGCCAGGCCCGGGGCCCCGAGGCTAAATCCTCCTTTTCAATGGCTCCCTCGCATCCAGAAGGGGCTCCTGCTGCACTCCCAAGGGTCTGGGAACCCCATGAAGGGGCTCCTGGCCTGGGGGTCGGGGTGAGTGTGAGGGCTTGTGCCCATGTGCCCACACTCCTGTAGAGAACTCCCAGGAAGCCAGAACCTTCACCACACACTACTGCTGCTGTGACTCGGAATCTCCTCATTGTGCTTGGCCCAAGGATACCAGGGAGCCAAGTGGGCTTCATTAGTTTGGAGAAATAGGGGAGGGCAGGGAAGAGAGCAGACATCTCATGACGTGCCTACTGTGCGCCAGGCCCTATGCCAAGGGCTTTACAAAGAGCATCCCAATAACGCTTGGAGCTGGGTGCCAATATTATGCCAATATTTTACAAGGGAGTAATTCCAGACAGCCAGGGATTCAATGACTTACCCAAGGCCAGAAAGTGTCTGAGGCTGGATTTGAATTCAGGCCTTTGCTGACTCCATTTGGGTGTTTCATCCACAGAATAATTGCTCTGGGGTTCCCCCTAAACCTTTTGCCACTATTTTACTGGGCTCTCAGTAGAGGGCCAAGTGTTCCTTTCTTTAGGAAGTTTTAGGTACCGACGGGACTAGCTTCAGACCCCAAAGAGATGGAAGAGGAAAAGGTCCCATAGGTACAAAAACATTAACAGCAACTGCTTGTGCCGCCAAAGTCCGGCAAAATGAGGGGGTGCCCACAGAGAGGGGAGTGGCCAAGACTGGGGGGGGGTTCTGTAAGAAAGGACAAAATAGAAAAAAAAAACGATGGAAAATTCTGCTTATATTAGCGCTTTAGGGTGGGCGGATGTGTACACATGCGTGTGTTTGTGGCGTTTTAGAGTGTGTGTATATGTATGTATGTGTGTATATAGCACTTTAGGATGGACATACGTGTATATATGTATTATATATAGCCCTTTAGGGTGGGTTGTGTGTATGTATATATACACACGTGTTTTTGGCGCTTTAGCATTTTAGAGTGGGCATGTGTATATACATGTGTTTATGGCACTTTCGGGTGTGTATATGTGTGCGTGTGTATGTGTATGGCTTTTTTGGCCCGGCTACGTGGATATATGTGTGTATGAAGCTTAAGGTTATGAGTAGGTGTGTATGTGTGTGTGGGGGGGTAAGTGTATGTATAGAGAGCTTTAGGGAGTGTATGTATATAGCGGTTTGGGGGGGATGTCTGAAGCTAGCGTTTTGGGGTACCGGAACGCCCAGAAGACTCGGAATTCGAGGAGGAGGAGGTGAGGAGGGAAAGCAGTGCAGGCGTGAGTCACAAGGCGCGCAAAGACACGGACACGGGAGACGGAGCCCACCTGTCCGGCTGCTCGGCTGGCCCACAAAACCGGACGGCCGTTGCCAAGTCAGGGAAGCAAAGACCGGGAAGGGCTGGAGTAGGAAGGCGGGACTAGGAGACGCTAGCCACTGATTGGTTGGAGAGGGGTAGATGCAAACGAGGCAGTCGCGAACCAAGTCCCCGACTCTAATTTACGGCCCCGCCCCTAAGAAGAAGGGAGAGGGAGGGGCGGAGCGTAGAGTCGAACGTGGCTGAATATTGGACAAAGAACCGGCTTTTTCCCGCCAATCGGAGACGTCAGCTAGCAATTGGATAGAGGCCCCGGGCGGCCAGCCAATGGGTGATGGCCCCGGTGTAATTCCCGCCCCAAGAGAGCTCTTAAACCGGTACCCGGGGCAGAAGCCGCCAGTTCTTCTCGGTCTTCCCTCCTTCTCTGGCTGACTGTCCGCACTACTCAGCCGGGATCCCGCCGCAGACGCCGCCACCGCAGCAGCAGCGACCATGCCGGGCCCTTGGTCGCTGCGGCCCCGCCCAGGCCCCACCTCCCGATCCCGCCCAGGCTCCGCCCGCGGGAAATTCTCGCGTGGCTCGGGGCTTCCCTCGCCAATGTCCTTAGCGCTCAGGGGGGGGAAGATGGCGCAAAGTTTAAAAGGTGAAGTGGCGTAGGCCGGCCGGCGAGCCCGCCCTGAGTCGGGGCGCGGGCACGAGGGCGGGAGCGTGCGGCCGGACCGCATCCTGGCCGGAACGGGGACACAGAGGCCGGAAAAGGTTCTGCTGACCAGGCCCGGGTGGCGGGGGTGGAGGTGGGGGTAACCTCGTGACGAGGCCTCGGGCAGGGCCCGGGGCAGACTCGAGAAGCGCCCACCCACAATTCCCGACGGCCGAGGGTCGGGGAAAATGGGCTGGTTCAAGGGTGGGGACACCTGCAAAATGATTAGGGGATTTCTGACAGGAAAGGGGGCAGTGGCTGACAGGAAAAGGCCATTTCTGACAGGAAAGGGGGCAGTGGCTGACAGGAAAAGGGGCAGTGGCTGACAGGAAAGGAAGCAGTGTCAGATAGGAAAAGGCATTTGTGACAAATGGGGGGGGAAGCAATTAGTGACAAATGGGGGCAGTGTCAGATAGGAAAAGGCCATTTGTGAGAAATGGGGGGCAATATCAGATAGGAAAAGGCCATTTCTGACAGGAAAGGGGGCAATATCAGACAGGAAAAGGCCATTTCTGACAGGAAAAAGCCATTTGTGACAAGTGGGGGCCAATATCAGAGAGAAAAAGTCCTTTTGTGACACATGGGACACAAGGTCAGATAGGAAAAGTCCATTTCTGACAGGAAAGGGGGCAATATCAGATATGAAAAGGCCATTTCTGACAAATGGGGGGGCAGAGTCAGGAAAAGGCCATTTGTGACAAATGAGAGGTAATATCTGACAGGAAAAGGCCATTTCTGACAGGAAAGGGGGCAATGTCAGAGAGGAAAAGGCCATTTCTGACAGGAAAAAGCCATTTGTGACAAGTGGGGGCCAATATCAGAGAGAAAAAGTCCTTTTGTGACACATGGGGGACAATGTCAGATAGGAAAAGGATATTTCTGACAGGAAAAAGCCATTTGTGACAAATGGGGACCAATATCAGAGAGAAAAAGTCCTTTTCTGACACATGGGGAAAAGGCCATTAGTGAGAAATGGGGGGTCAGTGTCAGATAGGAAAAGGCCATTTGTGACAAACGGGAGCGAATATCAGAAAGAAAAAGGCTTTTTCTAACAGATGGGGGGCAATGTCAGATAGGAAAAGACAATTTCTGACAGGAAAGGGAGCAATATCTGACAGGAAAAAGCCATTTGTGACAGGAAAAGGGGCAATGTCTGACAGGAAAAAGCCATTTGTGACAAATGGGGGCCAATATCAGAGAGAAAAAGTCCTTTTGTG
>JAJPUD010018208.1:11930-29221 GCA_023553655.1 Myrmecobius fasciatus | reverse complement strand
AATCATCCACACCTACTCTGAATGATTATTCATATCCAGAGAAAGAACTTAATGAGTTCTCTCTCTCTCTCTATCTCTCTCTCCCTCTTCCTCTAACTTAATTTTTCTTGAGAATTTTTATTTTTATTAGGGTGACAATTCTATGTTTTCTTTCACAACTTGACTTTTATGGAAATGCTTTGTATAACTTTTCATGTGGTTTCTTAATTGTGGGTAGGGGTAAGAGAGGAAACCTACAACTCAAAAAACTTAAGAACAATTTTTTAAAATTTCTTTGAATGTAACTGGGGGAAATATTAAATAATTTAAAAATAAAGTTCATATAATATTAAAAAAATAAAATTTACCTATTGGAAGGTAATGGAGGGAAGATTCTGGGAAGATGGCAGAATAGGTCAATAAATTTCAAGCTCTCCAGATTTCCCCCACAAACAGAACAAATTTGCACCACAGGAAAAACATAAACTGGTGAAAACAAACAAACAAACAAAAAACAACTTGGGGCAGAACCGGAGTCCTTCTGAGATAACCCAAGAAGGCCTGAAGAAAGATTTTAGGTCCAGTGTGAAGTAAAACACCTCCAGGCTAGCTCCACAGAAACAGCAAATAGGGACTCTTGGGACTAGTTGCATTTGGCTCAAGCCTTCATGGGACCCATAAAAACTTTCACCTGCTGGACAGCATGAGAAGTCTGGAGTGTCACTGTGGAAAGATTATGGGAACCTCTGCTGATTAGGAATATCAGGCCCAGCTGCAGTACTGAAACACAGCCTGGAGTGAAAATGAACTAGTACATCCATGGAGTGCAGAGCCAGTGGGACAAGGACACTGAACCATGTTCAGGAGGGGAAGGTTCTTGGTTTCGGGTTTCAGATCAGAAGGGAGAGCTGGAGTGAAGCTTGAGGCACTAATACCTTACCCTAGGAGTAGAGGTACTTCTAATAATAATTCTCATAAAAAACGAACTGCAAAGAAGGACCCAGTCATAGAAACTTTCTACAGAAATAGGGATTCATTTACAGAGGAGGACAGTGAAGTAAAAAACTGCTTACTCTAAAGTGGAGTAATGTTAAATGACTCCCTTAACAGGGAGAATTTTTAGAAGAACTAAAAAAAATAAAAAATGAGAAACATTGAAGAAAAATTAAAAAAAATAATCCAAGAAAAACAAGATGTTTATGGAAAACATTAATGAACCAGAAAAGAAGATAGTCTTTTTATGTTAAACATGGTAAAACTTATGTTAAAGCCAATATATGCATACATATTTATATAATTATCTTGTTGCACAAGAAAAATCAAATCAAAAAGAAAAAAAATGAGAAAAAAATAAAATGCAAGCAAACAACAACAAAAAGAGTGAAAATGCTATGTTGTGATCCACACTCAGTTCTCATAGTCCTCTCTCTGGATATAAATGGCTCTCTTAATAACAAGATCATTGGAGCTTATCTGAATCATCTCATAAGTTGAAAAGAACTAAGTCTATCAAAATTGATCATCATATAATCTTGTTGCCGTGTACAATGATCTCTTAGCTCTGCTCATTTCACTTAGCATCAGTTCATATAAGTCTCTCCAGGCCCCTCTGAAATCATTCTGCTGATTATTTCTTATAGAACAATAATATTCCATAACATTCATAACTTATTCAAACATTCTCCTACTGATGGACATCTGCTCAGTTTCCAGTTTCTTGCCTCTACAAAAAGGGCTGCCATAAACATTTTTGCACATTTGGGTACCTTTCCTTCCTTTGAGATCACTTTGGAATATAAGCCCAGTAGAAACACTGCTGGATCAAAGAGTATGCACATTTTGATGCACTTCAGGCATAATTCCAAATTGCTTTGCAGAATGATGGGATAACTTCACAACTCCACCAACAATGTCTTGGTGTCCCAGTTTTTCCACATCCTCTCTAACATTCATCATTGTCTTTTCCTGTCATCTTGGACAATATAAGAGGTGTGTAGTGACATTTAAGTCTTGTCTTGATTTATCTGATCAATAGTGATTTAGAGCATCGTTTCACATGACTAGAAATGGTTTTTAATTTCTTCATAGGAAAAATTGTTCATATCCTTTGATCATTTATCAATTGGAGAAAGGCTTGAATTCTTATAAATTTGAGTCAATTATTTATATATTTTAGAAATGAAGCCTTTATCAAAACCTTTGAATGTAAAAATGTTTTCCCAGGTTATCTCTTCCCTTCTATTCTTGTCTGCATTAGTTTTGTTTGTATACAAACTTTCTAACTTAATATAATCAAAATTATCTAATTTTTGTTCAATAATGATTTCCAGTTCCTCTTTGGCCACAGATTCCTTTCTTCTTTACAAATCTGAGAGGCAAGCCATATTTTGTTCTTCTGCTTTGCTTCTAATATCATGATTTATGTCTAAATCATGCACACATTTCAACCATATCTTGTCATAGGGTGTTAGGTGTGTGTCATTGCCTAGTTTCTGCCATACTAATTTCCAATTTTCCCAACTGTTTTTGTCAAATAGTGAATATTTATCCCAAAAGCTGGGAACACTTGATTACTGTAATCACTGATTATTTTATCCTGTGAATATAACCTGTTCCAGTGGTCAACTACCCTAATTCTTAGACTATATCAAATTGTTTTGATTACTGTTGTTTTGTAATATAGTTTTATATGTGAAACAGCTAGGACACCTTCGTTTGCATTTTTTTCCATTAATTTTAGTGAAATTCTTAACCTTTTGTTCTTCTACATGAACTTTTTTATTATTTTTTCTACCTTTCTAAAATAATTTCTTGGGAGTTTGGTACAAAACTAAATAAGTAGATTAATTTAGTTAATATTGTCCTTTTCATTTTATTAGCTTGGCCTGTCCATGAACACTTGATATTTTTCAAAGAGATTAGATCTGACTTTATTTGTGTGGAAAGTATTTTGTAGTTGTGTTTATATAGTTCCTGCCTTTGTCTTGGCAGGTAGATTCATAAATAATTTATATTATTGACTATTATTTTATTTTATTTTATTTTATTTTATTTTTTTTTTTGCTTTTTGCTGAGGCAATTAGGGTTAAGTGACTTGCCCAGGGTCACACAGCTAGGAAATGTTAAGTGTCTGAGACCAGATTTGAACTCAGGTCCTCCTGACTTCAGGGCTGGTGCTCTATCCACTGCGCCACCTAGCTGCCCCTTGACTATTATTTTAAATGAAATTTCTCTTTGTATTTTTCTGTTGGACTTTGTGGGTAATATATAAAAATGCTGATGATTTCTGTGGATTTATTTTGTATCCTGCAACTTTGTTAAAGTTGTTCATTGTGAATCGGAGTGGAGTCACAATGACGGAGAGAACACAAATTTATTTGTGATCTTCTCACATGACCCTCTGACTAATTACCAAATTCAGGCTCTGAATTAACTCGGGACTGGCAGAATCCACAAATATTGGGAGGATAATAAATTACCAGCACAAGATAATTTCAAAGATTGTCAGAAAAGATCTGTTTCAACTGAGCACAGTGGGAGACGGGACAAGCACAAGCAGGCTGAGCACAAAAGCCAGCACAGGCTGTGCAGACCCAGGTGGTGTGGATTGCAGGAAAGAAGAATCTACAGGGAAAAGTCTACAACTGCATTGACTACTCTGCTCTGGATTCAATGAAGTATATCAGCAGAGAAATTATAAAGCATCCAACACAAATGCAAAAAGTAAATAGTCAACCCCAAAATGCCAGAATTTCACAGGACCTATCCATGCCCACCCAGCACTGAGAATGAGTCAGCACAGACTCAGTGCAGCTGCTGCTACTTGTAGAGGAAGCCACTGTTGCTTGTAGAGGAAGCTTGGACAACTCCCATTGCCCTAACAGAGATCTCATTTTTTTAATTTTTTAAATGAGAAAAAAAAAGCAAAGAGAACTCTGACCATAGATAACTTTTATGGTGAAAGAGATGAACATTTCAAACCCTGAGAAGACTAAAAGCAGATCACCTCCAGATGAAGCCCCAAAGGGTAATATAAATCAGTCCCCATTACCCTAGGTTCTCCTAGAAGAAATTATATAAAAGACATTAAAAGAGAGGTGGAAGAAAAATGAGGAAAGGAAATGATAACTTTACAAGAGGTTTTGGAAAATAAAACACAGAAATTATTTGAATAAAATTCAATATAAAATAGTGAAATGGAAAAAAGCATACAACCCCTTAAAATAGATTTAACAAAAATGGAAAAAAGAAAACAACTCCCCAAAAAAACAGAATTTGTGAAATGGAAAAAAGCCATAAAGCAAAACAATTAATTTAAAAATTCAATTGAACAAATACAAAAAGAAATAAAAAGTAAATGAAGAAAATGATTCACTAAAAATCAGAATTGAACATGAAATGAATGACTCAATGAGACATCAAGAATCAGTGAAGCAAAACCAAAAAAAATGAAAAAAGTAGGGAAAAAAAGTAAAATACCTACTTGGGAAATAACTAACCTGGAAAACAGATCTAGAAAAGAAAAATCTAATGATTAATGGACTTCCTGAAAACCATGATGAAAAATAGAGCCTAGACCCTATTTTTCAGGAAATCATCAAAGAGAACTGCTCAGATATCATAGAATCAGAAGATAAAATAGCCATTGAAAGAATTCACCAAACACCTCCTGGAAAAAACCCCAACATTAAAAGTTCAAGGAATATCATAACTAAATTTCAAAACTATTGGACCAAGGAAAAAATATTACAAGCAGCTAGGGGAAAAAATTAAAATACCAAGGAGCCACAATCAGATTTACGCAGGACCTAGCAGCTTCTAACTCAAAGGATGAAATGGCCGGGACTCTGATATTATGATAGAGAAAGGAAGTTGGAATGCAGACAAGAATAAACTACTCCACTAACCTGAGCATTTTTTTTTTCCTAGGGAAGAAGATGGACATTTAATGAAACAGGTGAATTCCATTTATTTTTGATGAAAAGACCAGAGGTAAACAAAAAAATTTACATCCAAATATAGAACTCATGAGAAGCATAAAAAGGTAAAAAAAAAAAAAAAAAAAAAAAAAAAACTCTTGAGGACTGTATTTCTATTATAGGTATATATAGAGAGTGCATGTAAAATTTAATTTTACTGTTATAAAATAAAAAAGAAACTAGAGGTGGAAAGGGAATTATACCAGAAGAAGAGGAAAGTGGAGGTAAAATGAGGGAAATTATATCTCATGAAAAGGCAAAGGAAGCCTATTATATTTCAGGGAAAGAAGGGAGGAGGATGAGCATTGTGTGACTCTTACCATAATAATTGGCTCAAAGAGAAAATATTAGACACATTTGGTTTACAGAGAAACTTCTCTCACCTTGTAGAAAAGTGGGAGGGAAAATAGGAAAAAGGAAGAGGTAGGCTAAATAGGATGGAAAGCAGAAATAATAGGATAAAGGTCTAAGAAAGGGACAGATTCTAAAGGGGGAGGGCTGCTTGAGGCAAGTGGTGCCCTGAAGTAAAATAATGAAAAGAAGAGAAAGGGGAAAAGGAAAAAGAAACATATAATTTATGGTTAATAAGATGGTAGGTAATAAAGAATTAGTAGTTTTGAACATAAATGTGAATGATGTGAACTGTCCCATGAAGCAAAAGTGGATAGCAGACTGAATTAAAAGCCAGAATCCTACAATATGTTGTTTACAAGAAACACATTTAAAACAGAGTGATACATACAGAGTAAAGAAAAAAGGCTGGAGCACAATATTTTGCTTCAGGTGAAGTTAAAAAAAAGCAGGGTTAGCCATCCTGATCTCAGATCAAGCAAAAGCAAAATTGATCTATTTAAAGATAGAAGAAAGATAACTATATCTTGCTAAAGGGTACTATAGATAATGCACCAAGAGATGTAGCATGGAAATTCCTTAAGGAGATGTTAAGAGAGCTGCAAAAAGAAATAGACACCAAAACTATAATAATAGAAGATCTCAATCTTGCTCTCTCAGAACTAGATAAATCAAACTACAAAATAAATAAGAAAGAAGTTAAATAGGTAAATAGAATACTAGAAAAGTGAGGTATGATAGATCTTTGGAGAAAATTGAATGGAAGCAGAAAGGAGTACACTTCTTTGTGGAACCTATGCAAAAAATGACCATATATTAGGACATAAAGATCTCAAAATCAAATGCACAAAGGCAGAAATAGTAAATGCTTTTTTTCTCAGATCACAATGCAATAAAAATAACTTCATTAAAAGGCCAGAGGAAAACAGACCAAAAAGTAATAGGAAACTAAATAACCTCATCCTAAAGAATGAATGGGTTAAACAGCAAATTATAGACACAATTACTAATTTCATCCAAATGAATGACAATAATGAGACAGCATATCAAAATGTGTGGAATGCAGCCAAAGTGGTAATGGGGGAAATTCTATATTTCTAGATGCATAAAATAGAGGGAAAAAAAGATCAATAAATTGTGCTTGCAACTAAAAGAGCTACAAAAAGAACAACAAAAAAAAACAATCAAATACTAAGCTTGAAATTCTAAAAATAAAAGGAGATTAATAAAATAGAAAACAAAAATAAACACTATGGAATTATTAAATAAAACTAAGAGTTTGTTTTATGAAAAAAACCCAACAAAATAGACAAAACTTTAGTTAATTTGATTAGAAAAAGGAAAGAGAAAAATCATATCGCTAGTTTCAAAAATGAAAAGGAGACCTTTCCAACAATGAAGAGGAATTAGAGCAATAATTAGGAGTTACTTTGCCCAACTTTATGCCAATAAGTTTGATAACCTAAGAGAAATGGAGGAATACCCAAAAATTCATACTGCCTAAATTAAAAGAAGAGGGAAAAATTACTTAAATAGTCCCATTTTAGAAAAAGAAATAGAACAAGGTATTAATCAACTCCCTAAGAAAAAAATCCCCAGGATGAGCTGGATTCACATGTGAATTCTATCACACATGTAAACAACAATTAACTCCAGTACTATATAAACTATTTCAAAAAATAGGCAACGAAGGTCACCTATCAAATTTCTTTTCTGATACAGACATGGTACTGATACCTAAACTAGGTAGGATGAAACAAGAGAAAGAAAATTATAGACCTATATCTCTAATGAATATTAATGCAAAAATCTTAACTAAAATATTAGCAAATAGATTACAGACAATCATCCCCAAGTTAGTATAACATGACCAAGTAGGATTTATACCAGGAATATAGGGCTTGTTCAATATTAGGGAAACTATTAGCATAATTGATTAGATAACCAAATTAACAAAAATCATATGATTATCTCAACAGATGCAAAAAAAATCTAATAAAATCCAACATCTATTGCTATTAAAAACACTAGAGAGTAAAGGATTAAAGGGATTTTTTTCCTTAAAATAGTCAGTAGCATGTATTTAAAATCATCAGCAAGCACCATATATAATGGGGATAAATTGGAATCATTCCCAATAAGATCAGGGATGAAACAAGACTGTCCACTATCACCATTGCTTTTCAATATTGTATTAGAAATGCTATATTTGGTGATAAGAGAAGAAAAAGAGATTAAAGGAATTAGAGTAGGTAATGAGGAAACCAAATTATCACTCTTTTCAGATGATAGAATGGTTTTCTTAGAGAACCTTAGAGAATCAATTAAAAAAAAACTACTAGAAACAATCCACAATTTTAGCAGAATTGCAGGATACAAAATAAGTTCACATAAATTATCAGCATTTTAATATGATACCCACAAAGTCCAGCAGCAAGAGATAAAAAAAGAAATTCCATTCAAAATAATTGTCAATAGTATAAAATATTTGGGAATCTTTCTGCTAAGGGAAAGTCAGGAACTATCCAAACAAAGCTACAAAACACTTTCCACACAAATAAAGTCAGACCTAATCAGTTGGAAAAATTTCAAGTGCTCATGGGTAGATTGAGTGCATATAATAAAAATGACAATATCACCTAAATTAATCTACTTATTTAGTGCCATACCAATCAAACTGCCAAGAAATGTTTTTACAGATCTAGAAAAAAAATAGTAACAAAGTTCATCTGGAAGAACAAAAGGTCAAGAATTTCAAGGGAATTAATGAAAAAAAATGCTAATGAAGTTTGTCTACCTATGCCAGACCTAAAACTATATTACAAAGCAGTGGTCATCAAAACCATTTGGTACTGGCTAAGAAATAGAGTAGTCAATCAGTGGAATAAATTAGGTTCACTAGACAAAATAGTGAATGACTATAGTAAACTTGTGTTTGACAAATCCAAAGACCTCAGCTTTGGGGATAAGAATTCACTATTTAACAAAAATGCTGGGAAAACTGGAAACTAGTATGGCAGAAACTACACATTGACCCACAACTAACGCCACATACCAAGATAAGGTTGAAATAGATTTATGATCTAGACATTAAGAATGATACTATAAACAAGTTAGAAGAACATAGAATAGTTTACCTCTCAGATCTGTGGAGGATGAAGGAATTTGTAACCAAAGAAAAACTAGAGGTCATTATTGATTGCAAAATATATAATTTTTATTGTTAAGTTTAAAAGTTTTTGTACAAACAAAATTAATGCAGACAAGATTAGAAGGGAAGCAATAAAATGGGAAAACATTTTTATTTTCAAAGGTTCTGGTAAAGGCCTCATTTCTAAAATATATAAAGAATTGACTCAAATTTATAAGAATTCAAGACATTTTCTAATTGATAAATGGTCAAAGGATATGAAGAGACAATTTTCAGATGAAAAAATTGAAACTATTTCTAGTCATGAAAAGGTGCTCCAAATCACTATTGATAAGAGAAATGCAAATTAAGACTACTCTGAGAAACCACTACACAACCATCAGATTGGCTTAAGATGATCATAAAAGATAATGAATGTTGGAGGGAAGGTGATGTGGGGAAACTGGGACACTGATACATTGTTGGTGGAACTGTGAATGAATCCAACCATTCTGGAGAACAATTTGAAACTATGCTCAAAGAGTTATCAAGCTGTGCATGCCTTTGACCAAGCAATGTTTCTACTGGACTTTAATCCGAAAGAGATTTTAAAGGAGGGAAATGGAAAGGGAAAGAGACCCACATGTGCAAAAATGTTTGTGGCAATTTTTTTTCATAGTGTCAAGAAACTGAAAACTGAATGAATGCCCGTTAATTGGAGAATGGCAGAAAAATTATGGCATATGAATGTTATGGAATATTATTCTTTTCTGAGAAACAACTAGCAGGATGATTTCAGAGGGGCCTGGAGGGACTTGCATGAACTGATGTTAAGTGAAATGAGCAGAACAAGGAGATCATTATACACAGAAACCACAAGATTATATGATGATCAATTCTAATGAACGTGGCTCTCCTCAATAATAAGATGATTCAAACCATTCCCAATTGTTCAGTGATGAAAAGAGCCATCCACACCCAGAGAGAGGCCTGTGGGAACTGAGTGTGGATCACAACATAACACACTCTTTCCGTTGTTTTTGCTTGTATTTTGTTTTCTTTCTAATTTATTTTTCTTGATCTTATTTTTCTTGTGCAACAAAATAACTATATAACTATGTATACATATATTTCATTTAACACATATTTTAACATATTTCACATATATTGGACTACCTGTCATCTAGGAGAAGAGGTGGGAGGCAGGAGGGGCAATTTGGAACAGAAGGTTTTGCAAGGATCAGTGTTGAAAATTTACCCATGCATTTGTTTTATAGATAAAAAAAAATAAGTTGTGCAATGTTTTCAGGAGGTTTTTTTTTTTGTCTCTTTATTCTCTAGGGTTCTCCACGTATACCATTATATCATCTGCAAAGAGTTATAATTTGGTTTTCTCATTACCCACTCTAATTCTTTTAATCTCTTTTTCTTCTCTTATTGCCAAAGCTAACATTTCTAATGCAATATTGAATAGTAATAGTGATAGTGGGCAACCTTGTTTTATGTTATCAGGCAACCCTGATATTAATGGGATTGGTTCTAGTTTGTCCCCATTACATATGAGGCTTGCTGATGGTTTTAAATAAATGCTACTAATCATTTTAAGGAAAACCCCATTTATTCCTATACTCTCTAGTGTTTTTAATATCAATGAATGTTGAATTTTATGAAATGTTTTTCTACATCTATTGAGATTATCATATAATTTTGGTTAGTTTGGTTAATGATATAGTCAATTATGCTAGTAGTGTTCCTAATATTGAACCATCGCTGCATTCCTGGTATAAATTCTACTTAGTCATGGTCTATTATCCTGGGGATGATTTTCTGTAATCTCTTTGCTAACATTTTATTTATGATTTTTGCATCAATATCCATTAGGGAAATTGGTCTATAATTTTCTTTCTTTGTTTTTACCTTAATTGGCATAGGTATCAGCACCACATCATAAAACAAATTTGATAGGACTTCTTTCCCTATTTTTACAAATAGCTTGCCCAGTATTGGAATCAAGTGCTCTTTAAATTTTTGGTAGAATTCACAAGTAATTCCATCCAGGCCTCGAGTTATTTTCTCAGGGAGTTGATTAATAGCTTGTTGTATCTCTTTTTCTACAATGGGCCTATTTAAGTAATTTATTTCCTCTTCTTTTAATCTGGGAAATTTATATTTTTGCAAGTATTTCTCCATTTCATTTACATTATCATATTTGTTGGCATAAAGTTAGGCAAAGTAACTCCTAATTATTGCTCTAATTTCCTCTTCATTGGTGGAAGTTCTCCCTTTTCATTTTTGACACTAACAATTTGATTTTCTTCTTTACTTTTTCTAATTAATTTAACTAAAAGTTTATTTTGTTGCTTTTTTTTAAATAAAGCCAGCTCTTACTTTCAATTTTACTAATCTCCTATGTTATATTTAATTTGGTATTTAATATTAATTAAATTTTAAATTTGGTATTTAATTGGGGAGGTTAATTTTTTTTCCTAGCTTTTTTAGTTGCAAGCTCAATTCATTGATCTTCTCTTTCTCTCTTTTATTCAAAAGCATGTAGAGATATACAACTATTTCTAACAACCACTTTGGCTGCATCCCATAAATTCTGGTATGTTTTCTCATTATTGTCATTCTCTTGAATGAAATTATTGATTGTGTCTATGATTTGTTGTTTCACCCACTCATCCTTTTGGATTAAATTATTTAGTTTGCAATTAATTTTTGGTCTATTTTTCCCTGGCCTTTTATTTCATCATGATCTGAGAAAAATTATTTCTAGATTCCTGCCTTTGATTTTGATGTTTCTTATGCCCTAATATGTGGTCAATTTTTGTATACTTTCTATGTCCTGCCTAGAAAAAATATTTATTCCTTTCTGTTCCTATTCAATTTTCTCCAAAGGTTTATCATCACTCATTTTTATAAGATTGTATTTACTTCTTTAACTTTTTTATTATTAATGTTTTAGTTGGATTTATCTGGTTCTGTGAGGGCAAGGTTGAGATTCCCCCACTAGTGGAATTTTGCTATCTAATTCTCCTGCAGTTCTCTTAACTTCTCCTTTAGGATTTTGGATGCTATGCCACTTGGTTTTTTTATATGTTCCTTTTTGATATTATTTCATTTAACTATGGTACCTTTAAGTAAGATGTAGTTTCCTTCCTCATCTCTTTTAATTAAATTTATTTTTTCATGTGCTTGATCTGACATCAGGATTGCTATCCCTGCTATTTTTTTTAATTTAGCTGAAGCATAATATATTGTGCTCCAGATTTTTATCTTCATTCTAAATGCATCATCTGCTTTAAATGAGTTTCTTGTAAACAACCCATTATGGGATTTTGACTTTTAATCCAGTCTGCTATCTGCTTCTGTTTTATGGGAGAGTTCATCCTATTAACAATCACACATCAAATTACTATATCTTTATTTCCTGCCTTCTTATTTATCCCCAGTTCTATGTTTCTCTTCCCTTTCCCCCTTTCCCTCATCTACAGTAGTTTATCACTTATCATCCCCTTGCCTCAAACTGCCCTCCCCTTATGCAACCCCTTTCCCTGTTTTCTAACTTTCCCCTTCTACTTCCTTTCTGTCTTGTATTGGCCTGCTGCCTTTCTTTCCCCTTTTCCCTTCTACTTCCCTATAGGGTGGAAAAAGCTTCTCTATGAAGATAAATTTGTCTGATATTCTCTCTTTGAGCCAAATCTGGTGAGAGAAGATTAACAATGCTCTTCCCCCTCCCCTCATTCTCTCAACTGCAATAGGTCTTTTTGGCTCCTCATGAGAGATAATTTACTCCATTTTAACTGCATTTTTTCTCTTCTTCTAGTAGAATCACCATTTCTCCTCTAGTTTCTTTTTATTTAATCATCACAATAAAATCAATTTATATATGCAATCTGTAACATAACAGAGAAACAGATCTCAAAATTAAACATATCATCTTCCCATATAGGGATATAAGCTTGTTAACTTTTAAAAGAAAGTTATTTTTTTCTTTTCTTTTTACATTTTTATGGTTGTCTTGAGTTCCGTATTTGGAAGTCAATTTTTTGTTCAGCTCTAGTCTTTTCATTAGAAATAGTTGCAATTCACCAGTTTCATTGAATATCCATCTTTTCCCTTGAAAGATGATGCTCAATTTTGCTGCATGTTATTCTTGGCTGAAATCCTAGATCCTTTGCCTTTTTGAATATCTATTTCCAAGTCCTTTGATGTTTTAAAGTGGAATCTGCTAGGTCCTGGGTAACCTTGATTGTGGCTCCTTAATATTTGAATTGTTTCCTTCTGGCTGCTTGCAATATTTTCTCTTGTAATTGATAATTCTAAAAGTCAGCTATGAAGTTCCTTGGAGTTTTTATTTTGGAGTCTCTTTCAGGAGGTATTTGGTGAATTCTTTCAATAGCTATTTTACCCTCTGTTTCTAGTACATCATGGCAGTTTTCTTTGATGATTTCCTGAAAGATGATGTCTAGATTCTTTTTTTCATCAGGGTTTTCAGGAAGCCCAGTAATCCTCATATTTTATCTCCCTGATCTATTTTCCAGGTCAGTTGTTTTTCCAATGATATATGTATATATATTTTTTCATTTTTCTTTTGGTTTTATTTGACTGATTCTTGAAGACTCATTGATTCATTTACTTCCATTTGTTCAATTTTAATCACCATTGAAATATTTTCCTGTTAGCTTTTTTATCTCCTTTTGCATTTGGACAATTGTACTTTTATATGAAGTGTTTTCTTCATTGTGTTTTTTTTTTCATTTCACAGATTTTGTTTTTCAAGGAATTGGTTTCTTTTTCACATTAATTTTGTAAGAATTTATATGCTTTTTCCATTTCATCAAGTCTATTTTTAAGGTATTTTCTCCAGAAAATTTCTAGTTTTCCTTTTCCATGTCTTCTTGCAAAGATCTCATTTCCTGTCCCCATTTTTCTTCTAATTCTCTTTTAAGATCATTTCTGAATTCTTCCAAGAGAGACTTGTGAAATGGGGACCAATTCATATCACTCTTTGATGCTTCATCTACTATTTATTTGCCTTTTGGATCCTCAGGATTTGAGGTCTATTCTTCTTTTCCTCCATAAAAGTTATCTATGGTCAGAGATCTTTTTGCTTTTTTACTCAATTTTTAAAGGTTGAGGTCTGCTCTTAAGGCAAAGGGGCAACAGCAGGTTTAGGTTTCCCTGGGGCAGTTCTCCTGACTGACTTCCAGGACTGGGTAAGCACAGTCAACCACCTTCTTCTGTGACTCAACAGCTCACAATTTGTCTTTTGTATTTCCTTTTGTGTGACACAGCTAATCTGCGAATTTGCTGGCTTATAATCAGGACAGAAGAGCTTTAAAGCCTCCCAGTAGATTCCCAAGTGTGCAAATGCAGCAATGCCTTGACTTCCCACCAGCCCCTTTTTCTTCCCTGCCCAAAGGCTCCCTGTACTGTGGTCTGGGCTTGGATACCTCTCCTCCTGCCCAATTGTAATAGACCTTTTCTAAACTTATTCTAAAGTATCTTCTGTAAATTTTTTGTACTCCAAATATTTGTGGCTTCTGTCACTCCAAAACCTGTTCAGAAGTTTAATCTTCTGTTGATTTGAAGGAAGCTTGGAGGAAGAGGTCACACAGTCACTTCTCTGCTCTCTGCCATCTTGGCTCTGCTACCCTCTATTTGGCCAGTAGATAGAATCTTAAAGAAGAAAACAATTCTTTGAAAATTAGAATAGGGCAAGGGGAAACCAGTGAAGTGATGAGACCAATAAATAAATAAAAAATATTATGACTTAAAAAAAATAGAACAGAATGTGAAACACCCTTTAAGGAAAACAACAAATCTGGAGAACAGATAAAGATAAAAGAAAATATAAGAATATTGAAAGCTGTGATGAGAAAAAGAACCTTAACACAATACCACAAGACATAATCCAAGAAATTTGTCGGAGAGTGATAGAATATGAGGGGAAATTAGAAACAGAAAAAAAAAATCTACTGCTCATCACCTAAAAGAAATTATTTTCAAATTTCAAAACCTCTAGGTAAAAGAGAAAATTTTGCAAGAAACAAGACAAAAACAATTCAATATGCTAGAGCTAAGAGAATGGTACAGTATCAGCAGCCACAATTAAAAAAAATACAGGTCCTGGAATCATATATACTGACAATCAAAAGAAGTAGATCTGAGGTAAATATACCATACCAGGCAAAATTATCCACAATATTGAATGAAAAAAATACATTTAACAAACTTGCAGATCTTCAGGACTTTGTCTGCATGAAACCAAACTTTAGGAAATGTAAGATATAAGAGCCAATATAAAAATTAATTTAATAAAATTTAGCACAAGCATATCATTTGTGTTTTTCATGTGGAAATGTATGCAATATGTTTTAAATTGACATCAGTTATTGTGTAACTCAAGAGTAAAATTGGGACAGATATGAAGATGATTTGACTCTAAGAAGAAGAACTATCTAGGAAATGGATGAAAATACTAATTGAGGTTATACAAATGTATAACAATGTTATATAGAAATAGAATGGACACAGAGGCATTAGAGGAGAGGAAGGCTCATAGTTCTGAAAACCTATTCATATTAGGAATGGGTTAAATAGGCAACACTACATATATACCATGAAGGGCATAGCACCCTTCAAAAATCTATAAAGAAATAAGGAAGATGGATAGGGGAGGAAAAATAGGATAAGGTGGGATATAGAAGGATGTGTAGTTTTATGGCACTGGGACAAGTGTGTAGATCAATGGACATAGACAAACAATAAAGTGGGGTCCTGAAGAATGTGTAGTGTGATTGTAGTGGAATAAGTTGTGATGATTAATGGGTAAATGATAAAGAAAGAGGCAAATAGTAGCATAAGATAAGGTGGGAGTATAGGATAGTATTTAAATTAATCAGAGTGGGATAAGATATGCAGATTAATGGGAATGGGATAAAGAGGGAAGGAAAGGGTCACAAGAGAAGAAAAAGGATCCATAGACCAGGGGAATTTAAGTAATAGCAAGAGAAGTTAAGAAGCAAAATTAAAGTAGAAGAGTTAGCAGGGATAGGACATTAGAGATAAATACAAACACTGCAACAAAGATCAGGAGCAGAATTTATTAGAAATAAAAGGGCTGGTAATCATTGATGTTAGAGAAAGTCAAAGTTAAAATTTCAACCAAAAGAGAAATCTACTTTATGTCATCCATTTGAAAATATTTTAGATGCATTCTTATATATGGATAAATACATAAGTGTGTATATATATACATATATATATATGAGCTTATGCATGTCGAATTATGTTTCTGTGTGTATATATATATATGTATATACATATATATGTAAATACATATGTGTGTGTCTTAATGGGTGTGAATATGTTTACATATATAAATATAAACACACACAAATTTATTTGTACTTAACTACAGCTTGGTTGAGAGAGATGGAGGGATGAAAGGGGAAAAATGAAAAAATAAAAATTGCTCAGCAGAGAACAGGAGAATAACTTACAGTAAAGGAAAGAAAAGATAGATACTCATGAATTTAATTTCCTCTATTATTACATATGCTTTCTTGAAATGTAAATTTATTGTTATACATTTCAAATCCTCTCTGATGTTTTCCTGGGCCCATAACAACATTTTATTTTGTGTTTTTTGTTTGTTTGTTTGTTTGGTTGGTTGGTTTGTTTGGTTTTTCTTGTCTTTTTTTTCTATCCTGGAAAAGTACAAATAATTTTTTTTATTTAGTTCAATAAATACAAAAAGAAAAAAAATGATTCCTTATTAAGAAAAACATAAGTATTTCATGTAGAATTATTTCCTTCTATGTATATTGAAATGTTTCTCTTTGTAATAATAAGTTATAGTTGAAAAATAATCACAAAAGTAAATATCTCAACAATTTGTCTTAAAACATATTAACTTGAAAAGAAGGTTTTTCCAAATATAATTTTCCTAAACTAGAGTGGGAATATTTTCTTTGGCAAACTTAAAGACATTGTGCAAATTCAAATACATATATTCCATAATCATTTTTCGTTTACAGTCTCATGTATTTTTCAGTTTTCTTGAAAAGAAAAATGTTTTCTGTCATTGTCAAGTTTATGATTTTTTTTAAAATAATGATTCAGGAATACTAAAATCAGGGAATTTGATTAAGTAGCATTTTGATTTCAAATAAAGTAACCTGAAATTTTTTGTCAATAATTTTTCCTCAAGAGAATTCTTGATTACTCCCTCACCAAAAGTATATAAATATACTACTCACAAAATAATTATACCAGTTTTACTGGTGAAAAGCCTTCATTCAACAGTGTCAAAATGATGAACTCCAATTAGTTTCTGATTTATGATACCTTGTGGAGCACCAATTCTCTTCGTCTGCTTCCAATGTGACTGAATCAATTATATAAAATTATATAAAATGAACTTCACATAAAACCTATCTACCTGTAAACAATAGAATAATTGGACAATCCATTAATGGTGATGTCCCACAGAAGCCCAGGTGCAGCCCACAGCATGTCAAGGTACTTGCCTTTCATCATTCTTCCTAGAGAGCTACATAGGAATGGATGACTTTGTCCCCAATTCTCTGTTACTACAGCCATGTATTTTTAATGATTTCTTTTCATTGCCAATTCTATTTGAAACTGTATGAAAAGCTCTCAGCATGATCCAAAGAAGAGTTATACTTTGAAAGGGTTCTGTCACAATGCTTTTCTGCAAATAAAAGATGTGCTTTTGTATAACAAAATATATTTCAAAATGTCTGTACATAAAAGCTTCCTTATTTCAAATAGCCACTTGGTCTACAGGCAATACTTTTTCCTCTTTGAGTGTTTTTTTTTTT